>LVTN01001556.1:42808-56512 GCA_001649415.1 Musa itinerans
TGATGATGATGATGATGATGATGCAACTCCATGTGCATTAAATATGCTACCAGATGATATAATATTAAATATTTAAAAATATTAATTTGATAGTAATGTATCAAAATTATTTATCTCATCTAATAATTTTTTTGATAATATTAAAATAAAAAATAATAATTTAGTCGATAAACATTTAACTCTTAATAAAAATATCCCTCCTTATTATTTATCTTTGTAAATATAAGTATACTATATTTCTTTCTCAAAATTGATTGCAGAATTAGTGATAGAACCTGTGATTCTTAGATATATTATTCATAATCATTTGTGCCATTGATGGAGCTGAGATGAATCACACAATAAAGAATAAAGCTTGATTTGATTGCTTACATAATTTATCCAAGCTATCTATGTGCAATGGAAGATTCAATGATCTTGTAGACTCAAAGACCTTTTGACCCCAAAAAGAAACCCTTGGAGAGAGAGAGAAAGGATTAGCTGCTTCTGTGAAAGAACTGGCAAAGAACACCTTATACTTTCTTTCATCTTAGACCTCACTGGCACTGCTTAAGATTTCTGTAACCATTGGTCATTGACCATACTTTTGTATCAGAAGAAGAAGAATCTTCCTTCTTGTGGGAACTCAAGATAAACAATCATAATAATATGCATGGATGTAACTTATATATATATATATATATATATATAATTTATGCTTCTATTGATGTGCTAGTTGTAATTCAATATACGTGAGACTCGAGCACTATACCTGACCCCGAGGGGGGAGGGATTTACTCTGATTAACCTAGCTATAATGGACGCTGGTCAGCTTCATCGGGAGGTCACATCATGGAATCATAATATTCTCCTCTCAAGATGGCCAAAGGGCTCTATATGGCCTCTACCAAGGATCTCAACATCGATACCCACGAGTCCTTAATCATGGTGAGTTCCAACTCGTGACTTGGTTGGCTCAACGGCTTTCTTCTAACATTTCTAACCCTTTTGCTTTACTGTAGGGATACCATATGATAGTGGTATTGGTAGATCGAGTTAGGGACTTATTTGCCACCTTAGCCTAAGCACTGAAAGAAAAGGATGATTTCGCGATAAGAGCCGCAGAGAGGGATTCCCTAGCTGACAAGGTCGAATGGCTTTGAGTTTAGAAGGTGGACTTGGAGATGGAGTTGGTAGCGGAGCGACACTGCTCAATGGATTTGATGAGCCAACTAGACATCGCCAAACAGTCAACCATGGAGGCGAGGTTTGATCGCCATTACTTCAACGACATGTTGCTGAACTTGGACATGGAGATGGTGGCCCTCCACATGGAGAATGCCTAGCTGCAATAGGTAGTCAAGGGGCTCACAAAGTGGCTTTGAGTGAATGAAGCATGATGATTGGAGTACAATGCTGGTATAAGGCGTTAAGAGTTTTTGAGGAGGGTCAGATCTAACTCTCCTGTTAGGATCAATATGAGACTGAGAGGGGGGGATGAATTAGTACTTACACAATATTACGTTGATTTAAAAATTTTATTTGATAAAATCATTTCGACAAAGCCCGTATCAGAAAGTAATGACTTAGAGTAAATATAAAGTGAAGTGAGTAGCTAAGTAATAAAAGTAAGCAATAAGGAAAGAACACACCAGATTTATAGTGGTTCGGTCATTGTGACCTACGTCCACTTCCGATTCCTCCTCCGTCGAGGTCATCGGCATCTACTAATGGTTTTTATTCAATAGGTAAATACCAACCACCTTCTTACAATGCTTTCTCATTTTCACAGGTTTAGGAGACAACCTTTACAAGCCTTACACCTCTTCTTAAATGATTGCAAAGCTAAAGAAGGAGGAGGAGGACTCTTAGCACTTTTACACCACAACACTTAAAGATTTTTTTCACACTTTATTGCCCTTTCATGCAGGAAAGAGTGGGGTATTTATAGACCTCAATGACTTCATAATTGGAACCAAAAAGTGTCTTATCCCTAGTTTCCGGGGTACTGGCGATACCACCACCATTATTGGGTGGTACCACCGCCTGCAAATTGACACTGAGCGGTACCACTGCCTAGTCTGGTGGTATTACTGCCTGATAGACTGACATTAGGTGGTACCACTGCCTAGTCTGGCGGTACTACCGCATGATAGAGCCATGAAGACTGGGCTCTAGCGGTACCACCGCTTGACAACATTAACTATCGATAGTACCACCGCCCAGTCTGGGTGGTACCATTGCCTAGACCACCTAGGAGGCTGAGCCTCAAGCGGTTCCATCACCAGCTCCAATGGTGCCATCGCCTGACGTGGCTCCAGGTCACTATTTAGGCCATCAATCCGGTCAAATCAGCCCTGAATTGGGCCCAATTGGCCCCTAACTGAGTTAGTGAGATTACCTCTCAATCTAAGTTCTAACTATGACAATTAAGGCATTTACTAAGTAATCTTTGTCCGGTATGTCAATTATTCTTCTGGTGAAATCTCGACGAACTTTTGATGAACTCTCAGTAAGCTTTTGGTGAACTCCCAACAAATTCTTGGCGAACTCAGACGAACTCTCAACGAACTCCTAACGAACTCTCGGTGAGCTTTTGGCAAACTCTCGACGAACTCTCGGCGAGCTTTTAGCACATCGTTTGAATCTTCGACGTATTGTTCGATCTTTGACTATGACCCAATATCTACTTTATGCTTTATTCATTATCATAGTTAATTTTACAACACTTATCTCAACAGATGGATTAGATTATTAATTTATCAATTAATTTCATCATCAAAATCTGAGATTCAATAATTTTTTCCTTTTTTATGATGACAACCAATTAATAATAAAGTTAACCTTAACCTCCCCTATTTGTCATATTGAGATAAAGCAAACTTAATTCAAAAAGAGTCACAATCTTATGATATTCATTTCATATGGTTCACACATGAAAATAGAATATACATTATTTACTTCCAAAAATCACATAATTCGTTAGGAAATATATTAATTAATAATTTAATTGATTAGCAAAATTCTTAACTTGTCCATATGATTAAGGATATTAAATTTAATCATTTCCTTAACTATAGTACATAAACATATAAGTTAATAATAAAGTAATATATTATTTATAATAATTAATTTATATTAAGGGAGAAATTACTGGTGATTACATAGGGATAATATACTTCCACAAGTGTTGTACATTCTAAATCCACACAATGTTTGAGCCCCTCGATGTTTGCAGTCAGTAGGTCCATACTTAGATCTCCTCGACCACTTGATAGGGCCCCTCCTATGTTGGCACTAATTTTCCTTGAGATGGATTGCTAACTTCAACTCTACGGAGGACCAAGTCCTCCATGCCGAGGCTGAACCTTACGATTGAAGATCTTCGCTATAGTACTTTTGTAGATTAAGTCGCGAAGATGCACTCTTGCTCTAACTTCATCGAGTAGATCAAGGTTGGCTCAAAGTCCTTCATTTGAGGCTCTCTAGTCATATTACCGAATTTAGACAGTTGGTAGTATGATCTTACCATAAATTATGTATTGAATGCGAGACAGAAGGGAGACTATCAATCGGGACTCTCGGGGTGGTCCGATAACTCTATAAGATACACAAGAACTCATCCACCCATGTCCCCTTTGCCTCGGACATCTTTTTCTTTAACCCTTTGAGGATGGCATGATTGGTAACTTTGGTTCATCCATTGTTCTAAGAGTGCGTCATAGAACTAAAGCGAAGTTACTTCTCAAATGACTCACAGAATTCCTTGAACTTTGAGTTGTTAAACTATATTCCATTGTTGGTGATGAAAACCTTGGGGATGTCAAACCTAACTATGATGCTTTTCCAGACGAAACCCTCAGCATGTCTCTCAGAGATTGAGGCCAGATGTTTGGCTCGGCCCATCTAGTGAAATAGTCCACTCTGACTAGTAAGAATTTTTATTAGTCCGAGTATAGAGGAAATGAGCCCAGAATGTCAAGCCCCTAATGGGCAAAAGACCACACTAAATCCAAGGGAGATAATTCTACTTGCGCATTGCGTTGGCACTAGTCACACCATTGCACGGATGCAATGTGGGCCAATAGTAGCCCTCTCGTAAGATCTTAAAAGCCAGTTGAGCAAGCTCCAATGTGCTCTTCACATGTTCCATCATGAATCTCATAGCCACCCATGTAGCCTCTTCTAGATGGAGATAATGGATTGGTTGAGTGAGAGACCTACAGTATAACTACCCAATTTATTATGTAGTACTAAGCTTACTGCCTTAGAACTTTTCTAGCTTGGCTAGGGGCGAATGGTAAATCCTTAGTCTCCAACTAATGTAAGATATCTTCCATCTAAGCGGACTCGAGAGAAGCCATGGCAACCTCATCCTTGCGTACGCTCCTTTGGTTCAATACTTGCACCATCATCCCTTCTATTAATGATTGAGCACTGGAAGCTAGTTTTGATAAGGCATCGATCACGACATTGTGCTCATTAGGGATTTGCTCAATGCTTCAGGAGCGATCATCCATTTTTCTTCCAAGAGATAAGAGTTCCATGATCGAGTCATAAGCCTCGTTAATTGCTTTGACTTGATTAACACCAACTATGAGTCACTATATACCTTGTAGATACAACCATGATATATATGAGCTTCTCAAAGTTCAAGTATCGAGTCTCCACATCATGTAGGATGTGGCTCATATAAAACACCAACCTCTGGACTTTCTCCTACTCCCTGATCAAGATAAAGCTAATCGTTGTCGATGTTACTAAGATGTATAAGTATAGCTCTTCACCGGGGCTAGGACTAGATAGTTGGGGCGACATCGCCAAGTACTCCTTGATTTGCTCGAATGTCGCTTAGTATTATTCGCTCCATTAGAAATCCTTTGGTTGATTCAAGGTCCTAAAGAATGGTAAGCATCAATCACTAATCGTTGAGAGAAAATAGCTTAGAGCTACAATCTGCTCAATCAATCACTGGACTTCCTTTGTAGATGCCAGAGGCTTCATATTAAGGATAGCTTATACTTTTTCTATGTTGACATTGATTTTGGTTCAATAGACTATAAAACCTTGAACCTTTTCAAAATCGACTCTGAAGGCATATTTCGCTAGGTTGAGCCATATTCAAAACTTCCTGAGTGTGGTGAAAGTCTCGATCAAGTCAACCAGATGGGTGTTAGATGTCTGACTCTTGACCAACATGTCATCAGTATACACTTTCATATTTCTCCATATTTAGGGCTAAAATATCTTATTAACCATTCTTTGATATGTTGCTCCGATATTCTTGAGTTGGAAAGGTATGACTTTGTGGTAGTATAACCTTTTGTTAGTGATAAAGGAAGTATGCTCCTCATCTTTCAGTGTCATTCTAATTTAATTATATTGTGAAAATGCATCCATGAAAGTAAGTAACTCATGGTCCGAAGTTATACCAACCAACTGATTGATCCAAGGCAGAGGTTAACTATCCTTTGGACAAGCTTTATTAAGATTGATGTAGTCAACACACGTATATCATTTTCCATTACTCTTTTTTACAAAGACTACATTAACAAGCTACGTTGGGTAGTTCATGGATAAAATCAACACATAGTAATTTATTGATTGCTTATTGCTTTTCAATATAGAGCAGACCTTCGGGGCTTCTAGTAAATAGATTGATGTTGTGGGTCGATATTAAGGTGATGTTGAGTCATAGTTTGATCAATCTTTTGCATGTCACTAAGGGTCCAAGCGAAGACAATTCTCTAGTGGTTGAGGTGTCTCTTTTGAATGAGTTCCTTTATTTTTTTCTTTAAATCATGACAATCCTTCGTATCATGTCTGTGATCTTGGTGGAAGTGACAAAACTTGGTACGATTCCACTTGGTGAGGGGAGTCCGAAGAGGATGAGGTGCATGAAGTAAGCCCTTCACTCTTATCTGCATGAACACCTCGATATAAGAATTATTTAGTGATGTAAACTCTCTATGAGAGTGAACCCAATCCCCTCTCAACCTATCATTGTGGGGCCACTCTAGATTATTCGGCCATGAACTTCTTTCTTCCTTGGCAACCTTCTTAGGCTTCGAGCTTCTCTTTTCGGCAATCATGGATTTCACTACTCTATGTCGATTGGTCTCTTGTAGCAACTTGAGGAATGTGGTATGAGGTCATGTGATGACCGAGTAGAAGAATTTTGAGGGTTTGAGGCTGCCAATGTAAGCATCAAATATAATAGATGAACTCGAGTTCGCCACTAGTATTACTTCATCGTTGAACCATTCGATATAATTGGCCAGGAACTCTTTGTCCATTTGCTTTATGGCCAAGAGGGAGGTTGTAGGTTTCTTCAATAACTTATAATTAAATTAATCATTAATCAAAAGTTTTCAACAAGTAGAAGGTTTCTACAAGGCTGTTAACCATAAGGTTGGAGGTTTAGACTCTCATTCTAACGCCAATCTGTTGGTATAGATTCTAGTTATCCAAGTTGAGATAGTGATTCAGATCCAACTAAGGTCTGTTTCAAGTTAGTCTTAGTCCAAGTCACTATTCGTAAAGAGTTGAACCTACAAAACTAAGTTAAGAGCATTCCTGACAAATGCCTCTTTGACAGTCAAGTCAGTTTTAGATTCGATCCGATTGAACTAGACAGCTAATATTGATAATGAAGTTGTGTGTGGGAGTATACTTGGGATCTGTTTTATAGGTGACTTTGGAGATAGTTATGCCCGAAATCGTTAGTGACAGGAAGTGGACATGTGACGTTTTAAGTAGGGTTTGGACGATCGACCATTTGGCCATTGTATCACCAATTATGTGTTGCCTGATTTGACCGCCACCATGTTCTCCACGTATGGCCAACGTAACCTATGGCGATCAATTAATTGATCACATACTATCATATGGTGATTACGTATCTATCATGTCACTATGTACGTATAAATGTATATAGTAGATTATGAACTAATCCTAACATCTCCACTTTTCTTTTAGCTTTTTTTTAATTGTTAGCACTTTAAAGGTTAAATATATATCCAACAAATGATTATTAAATTAAGGATAAGAAGGCATTTTAAGCATTGTATAGAATAAAGATTGATTAATCAATTTTATTTTTGACTGAATTGAAATCACTAATATAATTTAATTTTTGTAGATATTCATTAGAGAAAAGTAAAAAAACAGTAAAATATCTTTTCTAACTAGCTTCAATTGAATTGATCTCGTTTTGTTGAAAGTTACACGATCATAAATCATGGTAAAAACTTCTTGATTGCTTATACTTTTATTGATTCAAAAAATCTATAATGATGAGATCTTTTTTAAGCTAATATTGTAATTTTGGCTATTATAACTTCATAAATTCTTTCATTTTTTCACTCTCTTCACTCCTTTGAATAAGTAGTGATTGGTTACTCTGCACCAAAGGGAGCAATGCTTAGTTTGGGTGTGGTTTTCTTGGACTTTTCAGCAATCAGTTTCAATTAAATGATAATCTTGTTGTTTGTCTTATCCAATTAAACTGTTGTTTTTTAGTATAATTATCAATTAAAATTACTTGTAACAACAAAAATTGACTTAAGCATGTTGAAAAAGCTATGGAAAAGAGACCTTAGTAAGAGCTTCTTGTTGCTCATGTCTTCTAGTAGGGTCGAAGCATGTTCAATAATAAAATGTTCTAGAGGTTCAAATAAAAATTGAATCTAATATCATCAAGATGATTCTTATGGACAGTAGAATAATATCCTGGAATCTATTAAGCATAATCTTAGATACTAAGCATTTGATAAGAAAATTTATTACTTTTATATACACATACTGTTGTTGGGAATATAATCGAACAACAAATTGGGTTGCTAATATAGGGTAAGTTAAGCATAAATATCCACTATTACATATAAAAATCAAATAGCCACTATTTGTAAAAATATCCCTCCTGCTTTCTATAGATCTTGGATCCATTATATTCAACACAATCTCTTCGAATAATCTACATGTCATGCACCCTTCCATAAAACTTGACACTTGGAAATATTGATTGTTGCGAATGAAAAGAAAATATCATCAAGTAGGCATACAAACACACTGCATCCTCTTACAGAACACCACCATGGGAGCTCTTGCACACCCAAGCACAGATCGAGTCTTCTCACACTTCATCGTAGCTCCCAAGCCCTGCAAGTTGACGCTCATGATACAGCGTCGACGACATGAGTCCACAGAAGTTATCCTCATCGAACACCTCAGTCGGAGCCACCAGACTGTTGTATGCCTCCACCGTGCAGCTCACGGTGAGACTCGAAAGCATCGAGCTGGGAGACTCAGAAGCCGCTGCGGAGGCCACCGGGGGTTCGTCGGTGGACTCATGTACTAGAGAAGCGCTCACCGTGTTCGTGTCGGCGACGAGGGAGTCGCGGCCGGTGAGCTTCTGCACGAGGGCGCGGAACGTGGCGGCGCTGGTGGTCACCCTCATGGGGTTGGAGATGTAGACCACCTTGACGGGCTTCTTCTTCCTGACGCTAGTTTTGGATCGCTTGAGGCACTTCCGGTGGACGATTCGTCTCTCCATGGCTTAGCGCCGGTGAATGTGATGGCAAGAATTCTATAGAGTGCCTTTGACCGGAGATGGAAGGGAAGTCTCACGAGGGAGTAGGATCTTTCTAGTGTGAGGGCAGAGAAGATATCTTGTGATCATAAGAGATTCATACGCAGAGAAGTCAAGTGGATATACTGTTTGCGTGACAGAGAGAGGGGGTGTCAAATGCAGATTCATATAATGTCAGCATTAACTTTTTGAGCGATAGATGTGTAGGACATGACGTGGCTGCAGTGGCCAGAGGTGACGTCAAGGAGATGGAATCGGTTTGGTGGTGTCAATTATGCCGTGTTACGAACACCCGTGTGACTCATCCATAATGAGATGAAAAATATATGCGGTGGAGACAAAGTAGAATTCTCTTTATCATTTCGGTACTCATACCGACACCTCTAAACTTATTTTTTATTATCCTATTAATATATGGATCTTGATGTTGATAAGACATTTGATCAATATAATTTAAATTAGATTAGATTAAATATTAATTAAGTCGATTATAAATTAATTATAAATTATTTGATTTGATTAAGTCAAATAAAATAATATCAACATTCAGTAATAACACTTATCTTCACATAAATCGAATGTCACTTGATATAGAGATGAGACCTCTAAACTTTTTTTTTTTCCTATTAATATATGGATCTTGATCTTGGATAAGACGTTTGATTCGTTTAGATTAAATTAAATATTAATTAAATTAAATAAAAATAATATTAATTTTCAACAATAATACTCGTCTTCTCATGAATCGTATGTCAGTTAATATAATTATTATGATTTATAATTATTAATTAATTTAAATTAATTAGAAGAACATAAAAAATTATGAAATTTTAGCATTCGTCAAGAAATTAGATATGGATGAGGATGAGATAGGAAAGCACTCCTCACCTACTATGCTATTCCAAGAAGAACAAAGCCAAAACTAAAACTAGACATGTCAAAAGGTTCATTAATTTTAATCTGAATCAAAACTTTGATTCTGATTCCTAAATTTGAAAATTAGAATTGACAGTTTTGATTTTGGTTTGTACGATTGGTTTCATAATTTTAAATTATTTTTAAAATATAATTTTATATTTTAAATTTAAAACATTAGTAGTTCGAATCTGAGTTAGACCGAATCGAAACCGAAATAATTGATTCTAGAATCGAAACCATTGATTTCGAAACTATGAGGAAGAATAGTTTGAAGTGGTTTATACGGAAACTCTAGAGTGATAATGAACGTCAATACATATATAATTATATATAATAATAGTAATGATGTGCGTATGAGTTAAAAGGAGTAGGTAGTTTGTAGCCAAACCCTAAAAGAGATAATAAATAGGTTGAATTGTTGATGTAGATTGGAGACATGTCTTTGTGGCCCATCCATGTCGAGTCGAGTCCTTGATTTCAAATGGGTTGGGCATCCATTATTTGTGAGGGTACCACCACGTTAAAGGTGTGTTCCAATGAACCAATCCACACGCTCGAGTTGCTCGGAGGACACTTACATCCAACCAACCTCAAGACTTTGAGACACTCGACCATGTCTACATGATTTTGTGTTGTCAATCCATGGTAGACAAATCCCCATTGAATGAGGACTAGAATTGGGCACATGCATTGTGATGAACTTTCCACATATTAAACACGAGATTTGATGTCATTGATTTTTGTGAATTTGGTTATAATTTTATTTTATTTTTTGTCTTAAAGGTCAAACCTTTTTATTATTTCCAAAAAAAATTTCTATTTTTAAGAGCTCCATACAAAGTCAGAATTGTACCTTTTTTTTTTTTCTCTCTACATTACACTGAACATTTATTTTTGCTTAACAATTTAAAATTTTTTAGTTTTCTTTTTGCATTGGTATGTTGGGATTTAAAAGTATTTTTTAGATTTCTAGAACTAGTGTACTTAAAGGATAAAAAATTCCTGACAATTAATATCTGATTATTCTATAATTACATCATATATAAGTCTTAATAAGGGAGAACATAAAAAAAAAATATTTTGAGTGTCCTTAGGATAAGATGAGAGAAAAGGTAGAACAAATTTCATGAGAGAATGTAAAGGGAGAATTGTGACCTATAACTCAAGTATAAATATGGAATGTCAAACTATAAATATAAATAAGGAATTCATATTTATGTAAATATAAAAAGGGGATGTCAAACTATGTAATTCTTTTTTTTTTTTCCAACTTTACACTTTGATTATAGATTTTCTCAATTGTTATTTTGGTATCAATTTGTGCTCGATTTCAATCTAATGAATTGGATCATTTCAAATACAAAAGGTTTTGACCCAAAATGAGATGTCAGACTGATACATTTGAGCAGCTAGCTAGCTCAGGTGTAGTTAAGAGAAGAGTCTGGATTCAGTGTATGTTGACAGATCCAGCTTTAATCAAGTGAAAGGACTTGTCCTTCAACTTCACTGAGGGGGCCAAGACAACAATCAAGTTGATGGTTGTGTGGTGCCACAGCATTTAGCCACAGCCTACCCACACAGCCCTTCTCGAAACAGTGTGTTGGCACAACCTTGTTGAAACATAAGGTGAGGAAAAAGATACATTCCCACACAAAGGTACTAGGTGAACAATTATTTGGATTTGATTTGCTTTGTTTAATTAAGATGACCAATTGAGCACATTTTGTTAGAGTTATTTTCTCCATAATTAAGTTATCTTTGTTTAAAATAAAAACAAAAGTCTTTGATAAAACAACAAAAGAAGTTGATTGAGAGATGATGAGTGTCCCACCAAGGAGAGTCCTCACACTTAGTTATATTTTCGCTCCATATAATTCTGGGTTATCCATATCTATTCATGGAGGTTAGAGGATAATTTCATATTCTAACAGTTATATAGAATGTCTCTCCTTAGAATGTCCTAATTCATTTTGTATTTAACTAAATCATAATTATCTGAATGGTCTTATAGTTATCTAGATATCTTCATATACTCTAATAAATATAAATAATTAAGTTTATTTTTTAAACACCTATTATGTGGATTTTAAATTATATACACAAACTATGACTTTCGGCTCACGAAAGAATTTCATAACATCTCCTTCTATGATTAGTCAAATCAAGTCATTTGCTTCTTAAATAGTAGTTATTTTTTTATCCTAATTAAAAAAAAAAGATCGTAAAATTTTATTAACAAATTTAATATTTATAAAATATTTACCAAAAGCTTTCAAACTATTGATGACATTCGTAAAATAGGTATATATGTCACCAATGGTTTTGTTTGGTTTTATTCGAAACAATTCAAAATTGTGCATCAAGAGATTTATCTTAGATTCTTTTATTCTACTTGTACCTTCACGAGTAATTTCAAGTATGTGCCAAATATCGTATACAGTTTCACAAGTCGAAATACGATTAAACTCATTTTTGTTCAAAGCACAAAATAAAGCATTCATAGCTTTAGCATTTAACGAAAACGATTTTTTCTCAAAATCGTTTCATTCATTAATAGGTTTAGAGAGTGTTTGAATACTAAGTTCAATGACATTTCATAAATTGAAACCCATAAAAAATAAGAAAACTTTCATTCATGTTTTTCAATACATGTAGTCCGTCCCATTAAACATAGGAGGGCGAATGATAGAGTAACCTTATAGATTGTCGACAAAATTCATTTAATCTCTCTTGGATGTTAAACCAATCAAGAAAATTTTGGCTTTAATACCAACTGTTAGGATCGTATTGACACTATGAGAGTGGGGCGGGACGGGGGGGGGGGGGTTTGAATTAGTGTTTTCCGGTTTAAAAATTTTCATTCGATGAAACCGTATCGAAAATGTGTTTAAACTTAGAGAACAAGTGAGAGTAGTAAACAATTAAATCAATAGTAATGCCAATGAAAAACAGAAAGAAAGTGTAAACTAAACTTATAGTGGTTCAGTCGTTGTGACCTACATTCACTCCCAATTCATCTTCCATCGAGGCCACCGATATTCACTAACGATCTTCTTTCAATAGGCAAAGACTAACTATCCTCTTTACAACTCTTTCTCCTTTTAACAGGCTCAGGAGAGGACCTTTACAACCCTCTTTTACAAGGAAATCCTCATAACCTCTCTTAGAACCTCTAAACTTAAGGGGGAAGGACTCAACTTTCTAATAGAGTTTTCATGCTCTAAACCACAAGTTTTTATTCTCTTTTCTTGCTCACTCAAGCAGGAAAGAGTGGGGTATTTATAGGCCCCAAATGACTTCAAAAATAGAGCAAAAAAAAGTCTCATCCTTGGTTTCAGGAGTATTAGTGGTACCACCGCCTACAGCTCTAAATACTAGCGGTACTATCACATAGTTTGGGCGGTACTACTGCTAGACATCATGGGAGACTATGTCTGGGTGGTACCATCGCTAGTTTGGGTGATACCACTGTCAGGTCTTTTGGAAAACGTATACTTCGTACGTTCTGGCTCATAGCGATTTCACCGCCTATTCTAGCAGTGCCACCGCTTGACCTAACTCTGGATCACTGAATAAGCCTCCCAATGGGCCCAACTCAACTCCAAATTAGACTCAATGGGACCCTAATTGAGTTAGCATAGTTACACCTAAAACTAACTCAATTATACCTAATCTACTTCGATTAAGACATGACCAATTACTAGATGAGAATACTATGTTGTCTGACATATCATTGGTTTGTCCGAACCTTTGGTGCATCGTCCTCTCCTTAGGCATACTTCCCGGTCGGCATGTTGACCTTTCGCAATATTCGATTTCCTTGGTGTAATGTCCAATACGTCTAGCCCAATGCTTGAACTCATAGTATGAAGTCCTTCTATCGACACATCGACTAATCTTCTGATATGATGCTATCCGGCCCAATGTCTGATTCTTCTACTTTAATTAATTTGTTGATCGAAGTTAGTCCTACGTCACTCAAACACTGATTAGATCATAACTTTATCAATTAATTTTATTATCAAAATCTAAGATTCCAATATATATATATATACATGTATGTATATATAATACATGTATATATATATATACATGTATGTATATATATATATACCTGTATATATATATATACATGTATATATATATAATACATATATATATATAAATGTATATACATGTATATATATATATATACAGGTATATATATATATATATAT
>LVTN01001557.1:4075-19401 GCA_001649415.1 Musa itinerans
CTTTTGACGGGCTTAGGAGACAACCCTTACAGAATTTTCTTTCCTCTCTTGACAGATCAAAACTTAGAAGAAAAGAGGGAAGAGAACTTTCAACTTATACAACACTTTTGAGCTCTAAAAATCACAAAGTAAGATCAGGATTTTGGTGGTTTTTGGGTACCCTTTCATTGTTGAAAGGGTGGGGTATTTATAGGCCTAAACCCAGTTTGAATTCCGAGCTCAAAACTGTCAATTCTTGGAATTCCGGGGTTTGGCGATTGCACCACCTGACTGGGGCGGTTGCACCGCTTAGTAGAGCTCGAAGACTGAGCCCTGGGCGATGCCACCTCCTGACAGGGGTGGTTGCACCGCTTGCTAGAGCTCGGAGACTGAGCTCAGGCGGTTCCACCGCTTGTCAAGGGCGGTTGCACTGCCCAGCCAAAGCTCGGAGATTGAGCCCTAGGCGATGTCACCGCCGACCCAGGCAATGCCACCGCTGGCCAAGAAATCTGGGTCTGAATGGGCTAATCCATTCGGCCCAATTTGGGTTTATCAAGGGCCCAATTGCCCCAAGATTAAGTTAATGGGATCACCTCCCATTTCTAACTTAATCATCATGCTAATTACGATATTTCTTAAGACATTTACTGCAACTTGCTCCGGTGCTTCAATCGCTTCTTCCGGTGAGCTTCCGGCGATCTTCCGGCGAACCTTCGGCGATGCTCCTACGGACTTCTGGCAAACTCCTGGACTTGCGACGATCCACTTGGCAAGTTCCGACGAGCTTCCTTGGCAAGCTCCTGGACTTCTCGGATTTGTTCCCGTAGAACCTTCGATGACTGTCCGGACTTCCGTCGAACTCTTGAACTCCCAACGTGATCATAGTCTTAACTCCGGCGCAACTCCTGCTGCATATCTTACTTTCATCGTAGTTAATCCTGCACACTTATCTCAACATATGGATTCGATAACAAATGACAATTGACTTCATCATCAAAATCCGAGATTCAACAAAGTGCTTGTGAATCATTCTGAGATGTTGCTGAATTCTTTCTTCTCAACTCCTTATTTAATAAACTGCCTGTTACTTGACTCATAGTGACAACACCATCTGACGCAGAATTATTGAGAGAAACCACTAGTGTCTCCCAACTTTCTTGCAATGAACTGAGAAGTAACAATGCTTGCAACTCATCATTAAGAGATATTTTTATAAAGGATAATTGGTTAGTGATACTATGTATTTCATTCAAATGCTCAGCAATAGAAGCACCCTCTCTATATTTTAGGTTCACAAGTTTTCTGATCAAAAAAGCTTTGTTGCTAGCTGTTTTTCTTTTATAGAGACCTTGCAACTTTTTCTAAAGAGAATATGCAGAACTTTCAGTAGAAACATGGTGAAAGACACTATCATCAAACCACTATCGAATAAATCCAACTGTTTTTCGATCTAACCTCTTCCACTCATCATCCGTCATAGTTGTGAGTTTTGCACTATCCCGCTGCAAAGGTCCATACAAATCTTTGCAATACAAGAGATCTTTCATTCTTGGTTTCTATATCATCCAATTGTTTCCATTTAAACTAATCATGTGAGAAACATTACTGGCCTCCATATTCAAATACAAAATTAAATCACTAAAACCCTGCTCTAATACCAATTGATAGGATATAAAGAGAAATAACTTTTGTATGTGAACAAATACTAGCAGGCCATAACACACAGCAAAATTAAATGGAATCACAACCAAATATAACACCAAGATTTACGTGAAAAATCCCTCCAATGTGAAGGGTAAAAATCACGGGGCAAACTAGAGACAATCCACTATAAAAATAATGAATATATAAATCTCAATCTCTTGCCCAAAACTCTAGCAACAATCACAAGAGAATAACTGGGATACAAGGATCATGTCACTGTGCATAATATCTAAATTATCCCTAAGTAATCACAGCAAGAATCTACTATAGATTTGATCTAACCTGAGATGAGAACACTACCTAGATGATTGTGAATAGCCTCTCTGCGTTGTCCTTATTTTCTTCCCTTTTTTTCTCTTGTTTTACTGCCTTGTTCTCCTCCTTTTCTTTGGAATCACGTGGCTACAGTGTTCTCCTCGTTACTACAATTTTTCTGCCTCCAAAATCGACACCCCCCTAACTTTAATCTAGGGTTAGGTCAAAGAGAGAAGGTGGGCTGTTCAAGCCCACTATGGGCTGATGTTAGGACTCTAGTTAGGAGAGTCCTAATTGAGAGGGACATTTATGTAAAACCTACCTAAGCTGACCCTTATTAAAGAGGTGAAGAGGCCGACTAGGATTAGGAGGTTGTTTCTTAGAGAAGAATTAGGAGTTGTAAAGGAATATGAGTCTTGAGTAGGAGTCATATTAGGAGTTGGTTAGAAGTAGGAGTCCTATTAAGAGCTAGGGTTTATAAGCCCTATAAATAGTCATGTATTCCTCCTCTTTTGATAAGCAATAGATGAATCTTTTCTGCAGCCTTTGAGCAACAACTTAGAGGGAGGAACCCCTATAGAGTTCCAAGGAGGCCGATCCCCTAAAGAGATCAACCCCAAGTTTAGAATCTGCAAGGGTTCTAACAGCTGAACCATGGGCTGTCAGCCCAACAGTTGGAGGAAGAAGTTGAGGAAGACATTGTAGACTTTTTAAGCTAGATTGCTTGGATACTTTAGGAGTTCATTTTTAGAAACTTTGATTGCAAGAGCAAGTGAGAAATCCCTAAAGCAACTGATGTATATTTATATGAGAGGAAGATGATGTTCTGTTTGCTCGACCATCCCTTCAACTCCCAAGCGCATTAAGTAACATGGGACATGTGACACCATCAGCATGGCCTAGGATGCATGGCACCATCTGGGGACCCTAATGGTTAGACAAGTTATCACTATAATCATGATTTACGTAATGGCCACATGTTAACAGGCCATTTAGCCATGACTCCTCTTTGCTACAAGTGGGTATGACACATGTAGTTGTATCCTAATCCACTCAGATTCTCCTACTCACCGATTGGGTGGCATGCCTAGCACGTGTATCAGTTGAACCCTCACACCATCATATGTTGGCGGTGTTGGTGACACACACCATCGTACCCAACCCCCTAACCCTTCATGCATTGTTGTGCCTAGTCATATGACCCCATCATGCCACCACACCAAGCTCCCTAGTACTTCATGCACCTAGTCACATGACCCTATCACACTATCATACTTAGCTAAATCGAGTTAGTATAATCACTGCCTGGTCATATGACCCTATCATGACACCGTACTTAGCCCTGTGACCATTTGTGCATTACTATGCTAGGTCACTTGACTTTATCACACCACCGTGCCTGGCTATGGCCCTTTATGTGCCGCTGTGCTGAGTCATATGACCATATCGTACCATCACACCCATCCTTATAGCCCTTTGTGTGCCACTATGCCTAGTCATATGACCATATTACACCACCGCACTCGGCCTTGCAGCCCTTCGTGCATTATTGCACTTGGTCACCTGACCCTATCGTGCCACCGCATCTAGCTACGACTCTTCATGTGCTGCTACGCCTAACTATACGACCTTATCACACCACAACACTCAGCTCTGCGACTCTTCGTCAGTTGTCGTGCTTGGTCATATGACCCTATTGCACTACTACACCCAGCCTTATGGCCCTTCATGCACCACTATGCCTGGTCACCTTACTATATCATGCTACCACACTCGGCCCTACAACCCTTTGTGCATCATTGTGTTTGGCCACAGAGCCCTATCATACCATCACACTTGGCTCCATGGCCCTTCATGTGCCTCCACACCTGGTCATACAACCCATAATGTGCCACTTTTCACTTCTTAAGTTGCCACCCCCATTTTTCCTAAGCCATCACATCATCATTCATCAAAGCCAAAGCTAATTTTGATCGTTATGTAGAGCTCTAATAATTACCAAAGCTATGTCATCCCTATAAAGGGACCTTCCACTATGTCCCATTGTGCCACTAGGATAGATCGCACCCTTTTGCCTCGCTGCTACTCTTGACATATTGAATTGATAAGGAATATGTCAAGAGAACTAGGTCAAAACAACTGAGTCAAGAAGAGCGAATCACGATGATCAAGTCATGCAAGCCGAGTCAGGTATGTTGACTCTGTTAGGATTATAATGGCACTAAGAGGGGAGGGGGTGAATTAGTGTAGTAGTAAATTTTCTCCGATTTTCATAGTTTGATCAACAAATGCGTATAGAAAATGTGATTAAAAAGTGCGAGTAAGGATTGCTAGTAAGTAAATCAATATATAATAGCAAATCAAGGTAAGAAAAGAAATGCATATCGATTTATAGTGGTTCGGTCATCCTAACCTACATCCACTCCTAATTCCTCTTCCCTCGAGGCCACTAGCTTTCACTACTAATTTTCTTTTCAATAGGCAAAGATTAACTACCCTTATTACAACTCTTCTTCTTTTAATAGGCTTAGGAGAGAACCTTTATACTCTCTCTTTTAGAAGAGACCTCACACCTCCTACAACATAGAATCACCTCTAAACTCAAGAAGGAAGAAGAGACTCAAGCACCACTCAACGAGAGTTTACAATACTTTCATACTCAAAGAGACCTCACACCTCCTACAACTTAGAATCACCTCTAAACTCAAGAAGGAGGAAGAGACTCAAACACTACTCGAAGAGAGCTTATAATACTTTCATGCTCAAGAATTCTTGCTCCATCAAACAAGCATGAGTGAGGTATTTATAGACTCCAAAAGGCTTAAAGAATGGAGTCAAAAATTTAAATCCCCAAAATTTTAAGGTACTAGCGGTACTACTACCGACACTAAGCAGCACTATCACCGTAATGAGGCCACGAATCAAGGCTTTGGTGGTACTACTATCTGCCTGGGTGGTGCTACCGTTGCCTTGGGCCATACTACCACCAAAATCGTCAAAAAAGCACAAATAGTGTTTTTTGACTAACTCCGACGATACTACCACCTGGGCTTGATGATATCACCTCCCAAGCCTACTTTAGGTTATCGATTTGGCCTTATAATAGACCCAATTTAGCCTTGATTCAAGCCTAATGAGTTCCTTGATAAGTTGGCATGGTTTCGGCCGAATACCAACTTAATTTGACCCAAAAAGACCTCGATCAAGACTTTAACAATCCAACTATGTATCTGACACAAATATGAAATTTTTAGCATGTTGTACACCATTTGGGCATGTCATCCAATCTTTCGGCACTTCGTCCAAAGCTCCAGCACATCGTTCTTTTTTTCGGCATATCGACTTTTTCACGACATACGATCTTTTGGAGTAATACCCAATCCTTCCGACACGATGCCCAAACTTATAGCAGGAAGTCCAATCTTTGGCACGTTGATTAATCCTCCAGCTTGACGTCCAATTTTGGACATGATATTTGTTAGTTATAGGTGCCCTACAAGCCAATCACATGAGTGATGGCACCTATGACATGCTGCGATAGCCTCTTTGCTTATTATTATTGGTATTTTATCACATATTATCTAGATATGTATTATGATGTCCTTCGATCTGTGCAATGGGAATCGGATCATGATGAGATCATGATAATAAGATCGATTCGCCTTTAAATATAGATCATAAATCATCTTGGTCATCAGTTACTCGAGAAGGACATCGAGATAACCGGATAGACCGGTGTGTTGTATACTCATCCATGTGATGGAGGCGGCTGATCTCATAGTCACTCGTGTGAGGACACTAGAGGTATAATACAAGTGCTCATTAGAAAATGAGTTCACTAATTGATCTACTTACGGAATGCTGGATGGTTAATGATACATGATGTCAAATAGTAATTCTACAGTCTCAATTATGTGTCTAGTCCTTAGACTTGAGATACCAAAGATGGCTTGTTTAAGTACTCCATTCTTTGATGCTAGACTTACAGGTTTGAAAGTTCCAAATATGGTACAGTCGGTTCTCGGGAATGATAGCCAACCTTATGAAGGCAATTATGTGTCAATAGAGGATCATCCACTCTCAGTATTGTGAGAGAAATATCCCTTGTATGCTCGCTAAGATAAAATCCCTAGCTAGGGTCATTCAGATTGAGATAGGAGTTCTCCGGAAGAATCCGATTAGAGTGAAACTCGAACAAGATTTCGTATGGGCCTAACATTACCATATCCAATATACAATCTCTAGGATATTAGATGGGAGAGAGACTACAGACACATGGTAATTATGGACAAACAGGTTCGATAGATTAGATCCCCCTATACCGTTGGGGGACTATAGCATAGTGGCCTAGTACGTCTATAATCGATGAGTTAAGTGAATTATTATGGAGATAATAATTCACTATATCAGAAAGAGTTCTGACAGGATTGACTCACGGCCAGCTCAGTATCGGACCTAGAGAATCACACATATATGGTGGATGTTGTGACGAGTATAGGTGCAGGTATGAGATATTTATGCAGCCCTGATTTGGATCCTATAGATAATATCCAATTGGATAAGTGGATGAGATTTAACTAGATAGTTAGATAAAGATCCAACTAGATAATTGGATAGAGATCCAATAAGGCTAGGATCCATTAAGGGTTAAGCTACTTGTACCTCTATAAATTGTTAGGACCGGAGTGGCACTAAGAGGGGGGGGTGAATTAGTGCAGCGGATTAAAACGTCGGTTTTGGATAAATCTTTCTCACGATAAAAAACCGAACTCGGAAAGCTTAACTTGAATGCGTATTCATGAAGATGTGCAGCAAAGGTAATAAAGTAAGTATGAAAGTTTGCAGTAAGATAAGCAGCAACAAATAGATGCAAACCAGAGAAGACGGTAGTTTATAGTGGTTCGGTCAATCGTGACCTACATCCACTCCTCCGATTCCTCTTCCGTCGAGGCCACCGGCATCCACTAATGATCTTCCTTTACTAGGCAAAGATCAACCTCCTTCTTCTTGGGGTTGATCTCTTTAGGGGATCGGCCTCCTTGGAACTCTATAGGGGTTCCTCCCTCCAAGTTGCTGCTCAAAGGCTGCAGAAAAGATTCATCTATTGCCTATCAAAAGAGGAGGAATACATGGCTATTTATAGGGCTTCTAAACCCTAACTCCTAATAAGACTCCTACTCAAGACTCGTACTTCTAACCAACTCCTAATAGGACCCCTACTCAAGACTCTTACTTCTAACCAACGCCTAATAGGACTCCTACTCAAGACTCATATTCCTTTACAACTCCTAATTCTTCTCTAAGAAACAACCTCCTAACCCTAGCCAACCTCTTCACCTCTTTAATAGGGGTCGGCTTAGGTAGGTTTTACATGAATGTCCCTCTCAATTAGGACTCTCCTAGTTAGAGATATTTTCTAAGCTATTACAAAGTCCATAAGTCAAGACTTCTTCCGGCGAGCTTTCGGCGAACTTCCGTCGGTCTTCCGATAAACTCTCGGAAACCATTCTGCGGACTCCCGGCAAGCTCGTAGACTTCACGATTTGATCTTGGCGAGTTCCGATGAGCTTCTTCGGCAAGCTCCGATCTTTCTCGGTGAGCTCCGTGAACTTCCGACGAACCTTTTGGCGAGCTTCCGAAAAACCCTTCGGCAAGCTCCCTACTCATTCTCAGCTAGTTCCGGCAGCATTCCCGACGAACCTTTGGACTTCCGTCGAACTCTCGAACTCCCAATGAATCCTTCGTGCTTGACTCCGGCACTTTGTTTCGCTTTATGTCTTCATCGTTATCGTAGTTAATCCTGCACACACAAGACAAAACTCTACTCCGATCTAGACAATTATTACAACGCGAATTGACATTCTGTTGCCCGGCACGTCATTGGTTGGCGCTTCGTCCGATTCTTCAGCGCATCGTCCTCTCTTGCGGCTTGTTGCCCAATCGGTGGTTTACCTCCGCAACCCCGATATACTTGGCGCAATTCCGCTCTCCTTGGCCCGATGCCCGACGTCCGAAGCCTTCTACCGTCCAATACCCTGACGTGATCTCCTCCGGTACAACGTCAATTCCTCCTGCGTCAACTATCTAATCCTGATCGAGTAGACCTGCATCACTCAAAATGTAGTTAAACATCTAAACACAATCAATTAGTTTCATCATCAAAATCCGAGATTCAACATAAATATGATGAACTTTATGGTTCATAGGCTAGAGCTATTGGTGGTTGCCCCTCTTATTCTCCTCAGCCTCCTCTCCTCCTTAGCTCCGGTAGCCTTGTGGTGCGCATGGAAAGGGAGATCCCATAGTGACCTGAGGAGTGTCATCACCACGTCTGCCATATGGATCACTACTAGAGAGGAGTACGTAAGTGCTCCTTCATCCACTTCATCGAATCTAGAAATTTCGGGGATATACGATCTCCCCAAGTAACAGTTCTAACATGATACGTGCAGTTTTTCTATTTTGTGGTTTTCTTGCGTACCAATCGTCACACAACGACCTAGTACTTAACTTTAAAAATTTTGATTTTGTTTTCCGCTGCGCATGAGATGCCGACCAATATATTTCCCAAACACTAGTATAAGAGCTAGGTTCATCATGGGATGATTGGCTTATAAACTACATGTGTTGTGTTTAATCATGTAAAATCGTTTTACGCATCCTTGCTATATTTAACATAGTTTTTGTTAGTTATAGGTGCCCTACAAGTCAATTACGTGAGTGATGACACCTGTGACACACTATGATGATCTCTTTACTTATTATTATTGATATTTTATCATATATTATCTGGATATATATTGTGATGTCATTCGATCTATGTAATGAGAATTGGATCGTGATGATATCATGATAATGAGGTCGATTCACCTCTAAACACATATCCTAAATTATCCTGGTCATAGGTTACTCGAGAAGGACATCGAGATAACTAGATAGACCGGTGCATTGTATGCTCATCCATGTGATTGAGGTGGCTCGTCTCATAGTAGTTTGTGTGGGGACACTAGAGGTATAGTATAGGTGCTCATTGGAGAATAAGTTCACTGATTGATCCACTTACGGAATGCTAGATAGTTAATGATACCTGACATCAAACAACGATTCTGTAGTCCCAATTGTATGTCTAGTCCTTAGACTTGAGACACCAAAGATACCTTATTTGAGTACTTCATTCTTTGATACTAGACTTATAGGATTGAAAGTTCTAGATTTGGTACAACCAGTTCTTAGAAATAGTAGCCAACCTTATAAAGGCAATTGTGTATCAATAGAGGATCATCCACTCTCGATATCGTGAGAGGAATATCTCGTATGTGCTCGCTCAAACAAAATCCCTAGCTAGGGTCGTTCGGATTAATAGAGAAGGAGATCTATGGGAGAATCCGATTAAAGTGAGACTCGGATAAGATTTTGTATGGGCTAGATGTTACCATGCCCAATGTATGGTCTCTAGGATATTAGATAGATGAGAGACTATAGACACATGACAACTGTGGACATACAAGTCCAATGGATTATATCCTCCTATACCGTTTGGGGACTATGGCGTAGTGGCCTAGTACAACCATAGTCGATGAATCAAGTGAATTATTATAGAGATAATAATTTATTATATCAGAAGGAGTTCTGAGTCAAAAGGAGTTCTGACATGATCGACTCACGGTCAGCTCAGTATTGGGCCTAAAGGGTCATACGCATATGGTGGATATTGCAATAAGTAGACATGCAAGTATGAAATATCCGCGTAGCTCCAATTTGGATCTTATAGATAAGATCCAATTGGATAAGTAGATGTGATCCAACTAGATAGTTGGATAGAGATCCAATAAGGCTAAAATCCATTAAGGGTTAAGCCACTTGCACCTCTATAAATAGGAGAAACTTTATGGTTCATAGGCTAGAGCTATTGGTGGTTACCCCTCCTATTCTCCTCAGCCTCCTCTCCTCCTCCTTGGTTCTGGCAGCCTTGTGGTGCTCGTGGAGAGGGAGATCCCGTAGTGATTTGAGAAGCATCATCGCCACGTTCGCCGTGTGGATTACCACTAGAGAGGAGTACGTGAGTGCTCCTTCATCCATTTCATCGGATCTGAAAATTTCAGGGATATATGATCTCCCCAAGTAACAATTCTAACATGATACGTGTGGTTTTTCGGTTTTGTAATTTTCTCGCACACCAATCATTGCACAATGACCTAGTATTTAACTTTGGGAAATCTGATTTTGTTTTTATTTTTCACTATGCCTGAAATGCCGACCAATAGATTTCCTAGCAATATTTTTCTCGGCATAACATTTGATTCTCTTGCTTCGACAATTTGCCCTTTGATAGTTCGAGTTCATGATCGAAGCATTTTCTACGTCACTTATCTCAAAAGCATATTAGTCTATAAACTTATCAATTGATTTCGTCATCAAAATCTGAGATTCAATAATCTCTCCCTTTTTTACGATGACAACCAATTGATGACGGAGTTTTAATTAAGTTTCGCTTGTCTATATGCCATTTTGAAAGGTTATAATAAACTTAAATTCATATGTTATTTTAAATGGATATACTAAATTCAAATTGAAAGAAATTCGATCTTGTTGATATTATGAGTCAATCATTCAAGTCCAAAAATCAATATTCAATCAAGTTTCAAATTTTATAATCATAATCATTTCAAGTTAAATTTTAATAATTATCAATGTGTAATATCAATCAAAATATAACTATAAGTTAACCATCTTTATAACAAAAAAAATTCATAAGACATCATGATTCTTCCTATTCATGCATGAGTCACCATTTCTCCCCTTTGGTTGACAACAAAAATATGCTTCTCTTCCTTTGTTAATAAAAAACATGAGTTACTATTTCTTCCCCTTTGTCATCAACAAAAGCAAGAGAGTGATATCATGGTATCATGGTACTATTTCACCTCTTTGTATCAATGTTCCAATTGTGTAAAAATAGAAATTACTTTGAAATCATAACATGAAGGATCTTAATATCGAAGTTAAGTTCAAGTTATGGATACCGAGAGGTCAATTAATGATTGGGTCTTAACAAGACTCCCCTATCTATATGTCATCTTAAAAATTTGATGAATTTGAATTCAAAATAGAACTTTTTCAATGGTACTCTTGAATTCAAGTTGAGACAAATTTAATTTTGATATTATCATTACAAGCCCAAATATTCAATTAAGTTTTAAATTTTAGAAAATAATTAATAAAAGTTAGGCATTAATTACATCATAAGTCTTCTTGTTTAACATATAAGCTAGGCATGAATTGCTACTTCTCCCATTTTGTTATCAACACAAATATGAGTTAGTTCTTTTTCTTTGTCATCAACAAAAAGTCATGAATACAAAAGAGTCATACAAAATAAATCTCAAGTCATGAATACTGAAAGATCATAATTTGTTTAAATAAATCTCCTCTTTAGTAAATAGTAAAAAGAAAGAATCATAGAAGATCAAATAGCAAAAAGTCTCGATTCATATAAAATAAATCTTAAGTTGTAAATACGGAGACAATAAATTTTATTCTTATTTGATATTCAAATTTAACATTGTATCTTTTATCGTAAAATTAACTAATGCTTATTAAGTTATATTTTAAACCATCTACTAAAAGAATATCTTCAATTAAGATATTCGATTTGTCACCAATATTTCTAATGCCAATTATTTTTTCCTTTATTATTGTCTCCGAAAGTAACATATCCTCAATCTTGGCTAGTGAGCTTTGAGAAGTGTGTTAGATCTCCAACCATGTGCCTTGAGTATCCACTATCAAGAATCCATCTTTTGCTCCTAACTCTTATTTGAAGACATACCTATAAGAAAGTGGGGTTTGCTTGAAGTACCTATTTAACTTTGGGTCCTTTGTAGTTAGAACTATCTTTCTTGACTTTTGACATCAAATCATTTATAGTTTCTTTAGGAATCCATACTAATTTATGAGAACTATATTTTTTTAAAAGAACATATGTAAGCATGACTAAGTATTCCACAAAAATTATATTTAACTTTAGGAGAAATATATAGTGTTGGTCCTTTTACAAATTTTGTTGGCTTTTGATGTGTGTTACTACTCACGAAGTTAATTCCTTCTTTTCTTGATACACAACCTTGATTAGCAAGAATCATGTTCAATGACTTATTTTTTATTTTTTATTATTTGTTATAGGAATATATATTTTTTTAGGTAATTCTAACTTTTCACATTTAGTGCAATAAGTTGATATATAGTTATCATACTTATTTTTCAATTCATCAAATTCATTAGAAAGAGAGACATGATCCTTTTTTAGCAAATTATATTTTTTAAAAGCATTCATTAGAAAGAGAAATATAATTAAACTTATTTTTATCTAAAACATAAAATAAAGCATTCATAACTTTAGTATTTAAGAAAAATATTTTTTTTCTCAAAATCATTCCAATCATTCATCAATTTAGAAGATTTTTTAAAACTAAACTCGATGATGTTCCATAGATCAAAATATATAGAAAGTAAAAAAATTTGCATTCGTATTTTCCAATAGGTGTAGTCCATCCCATTGAATATAGGAGAACGAATGATGGAGTGACTCTCTTGGTTGCCTTAAAAAGTCATTAGATCTCTCTTAGGTGTTAATCTAACTAAGAGAACCAAGCTCTGATACCAATTGTTAGGATCGTAATAGCACTAAGAGAGGGTGAATTAGTGCTATAGCACATTTTCTTCGATTTTAAAAGTTATGATCGACAAATACATATCAAAATGCATTGTTAGGATCGACAAATGTATATCAATTATTAGGATCGATAAATGCATATCAAAAATGCATTATTAGGATCGACAAATGCATATAAAAAATGCGATTAAAAAGTACGACTAAAGATTGCTAGTAAGTAAATCAGTATACAATAACAAATCAAGGCAAGAGAAAAAATGCAAACTAATTTACAGTGGTTCGATCGTTCCGATCTACATCCACTCCCAATTCCTCTTCCCTCGAGACCACCAACTTTCACTACTGATTTCCAATAGGCAAAGATCAACTATCCTTGTTATAACTCTTTTCCTTTTATCAGACTTAAGAGAGAATCTTTACACTCTCTTTTATAAGAGGCCTCACACCTACAATTTAGAACAACCTCTAAACTCAAGAAGGAGGAAGAGACTCAAACACTACTCAAAGAGAGTTTACAAAACTTTCATGCTCAAGAATTCATGCTCTATCAAACAAGCATGAGTAGGTATTTATAAACCCCAAAAAGCTTCAAGAATAAAGCCAAAAATTTAAATCCTCGAAATTTTAGGGTACTAGCAATACTATCATCGACACCGGGTGGTGCTACTATTGTAACGGGACCAAGAATCAAGGCTTTGGCGATACTACTGTCGCCCTGGTTGGTACCACCACCGGCATGGGTGATACCACTATCAAAACTATCAAAAAAGCACAAACAATGCTTTTCGGCTGACTTAGGTTGTACTACCGCTTGGGCCTAGTGATACCATCACCTAGGCCAACTTTACATCACCAATTTAGCCTTCTAACAGATCTAATTCGATCTTGATTCAAGGCCAATGAGTTCTTAATAAGTTGGCATGGTTTCGACTTAATACCAATTTAATTTGACCTAAAAAGATCTTGATTAAGACTTTAACAATCCAACCATATATCTGGCACAATTATGAAGCTTTCAGCATGTTGTACACCATTCCAACATGTCGTCCAATCTTCCTGCACTTTGTCCAAACCTCCGGCACATCATCATTTCTTTGGTATATTACTAATCTATTAGTATGTTGACTTTCTCACAGCATCTGATCTTTTGGTGCAATATGCAATCCTTCCAGCATGATACTCGAACTTATAGCACAAAGTCCAATCTTCAGCCTATCGACTAATCCTCCAGCTCGATATCCAATTTTTGATATGATATTTTTCCCGACACAGTGTCTGATTCTCCTACTTCAACAATTTACCCTTTGATGGCTTGAGTCTATGATCGAAGTTTTTTTTGCGTTACTTATCTTAAAAGCATATTAGTCTATAAACTCATCAATTGATTTCATTATCAAAATCCTAGATTCAATAGACTCATGCTAACTTTATAGGGAATTCGGGTCAAATACTTTGACATTCCCTATTTATATCATCAAAGGGTCATAAAAGAGCAATACTTCCAACCTTACTTCATGATGCTTATCGGTCTGAGAAGTGGGGGGCATCTGTTAAAGTAAAGGTGACATGTCCGACATGACAGCATCCTGCTAACAAATATGCATTTATGATGAATATGTATTTAGGATGCCTTGTTATAGTTTAACCATCCGGCCATGTGTGAGAGTCGTTAGTTGACACTTATCTAGTAAATAAATCCAACAAGTGATCTCATACCAATTGAGGATAGTTTCAATTGACCTAACAAATAAACACAATCGCCTAGAATCGTTAAAGATAGTTATGATCAATCTCTATTAACAGATTACGTAACCTTATCACCAGACATCAACTATAAAAGAGGAGTCACGTAGGTATACTCCAGATAACAAAATAATACTTAATTTATCCAACTAATTTGACTCGCTCGACTTGAGTACTTAGGATTGTCGTGATTTAGTTTTATAAGAATCCAATAACCAATGCAATAAATTTCTTAATGACTAATTAAAAAAAATCATATTAGACCTGGGTTCGTCAATAGCTCTGGTAATCCAAAATCATCTTTAACATATTCCTAAGACACTAGCTCAAAACCATCAAGATATCGTGGGGGCATAAAAAAACCTACTATGTAATGCAGTGAGAGCAACAAGGCAAGAGGGAGATTAGGACGAGTCACCCACGGCCCTTCTCTTGGAATGATTTGAGCCCATCGAGAAGAGGTGGGGCTGATGGCACAAGCCATCCAATGATTTATTATTATTATTTTTAATGGAGAGGATAATGACTCATGGAATAGCCTCGACCTAAGTGCAGAACTGGTAAATTTGGAAGTTTTTCGAAACGCCCTTCAATTTGTCTTTTATTAGGCTATTAAAATGGATAAATTTATCATTTAGAGGAATATTTTATCAATATTTTTTTTTATTTTTTTATCAAATCGAAATCGAATCGAAACCATTTGTTTCAAAATCTAACGGTAATAGAACCATCAAAATCTAGTTTGAACTACTGAATCATTTATCCAATTCCAATCGACTATGATTGGGTCTAAGGTAAAAAATTGAACGTCAGATTAATATTAATCTGACACGAAATCGGATATATATTCAATCCCATACAATGGAATATATAATTAGCATATGACACCGATATTAATGCTCAGTTCAAACTACTTTAGATAACGTTCAACATTCTTGGAAAATTGTCAAGAAAGACTATATATATATATATA
>LVTN01001557.1:41446-57585 GCA_001649415.1 Musa itinerans
ATAATTATCAAGATCATTGTTAGTTTCATAGATCTCCTCTTTAGTAAATGGTAAAAAGAAACATATGACATATAAGATTTTGATTCATAAATCTCAAGAATATGTGAAAGAATTTGATAAAAGTTATTCAAATTTAAATAATCAAAATCATTTTCATAGACCAAGAGATTCATAAAAATGATACAAATAGATTCATCAATCTCCTCTTTTGAAAACTCGATAAGGTAGGGATTGAGATTTTTTTTTTTTAACGCAAAAATCATTCCTCTTTTCTTTTATGCCAAATCCATACATCATTAATTAAAACCGAAAAACATATTTCATCATCAAAGTCATCATGACAAAAAATATAACACATTAAACATATGGCTTCTTTAAACAAGCGATTTGGTTTATCATTTTGATTCCAATGATAATATATTTTCCTTTTTGTGATTGATTTCATATAAGTATGCTCAAGTTTTTCATATGAAAACCATACATCATGTTTAAAACCGAAAAGCAACTTTCATTACGACAAAAATCAATCATCATGCATAATTTCAAAATATCTCTTTATTATTACATCATTAAATCACCAAGTATGATTTCATTGAACATAAAGTATCTTGAATTAAAATCAAAAGGCAATACGAAAATCATCAAGATACACATTATTTCTTCTTAAACATAAGATTAATCTTACTAGGTGTACAAGCATCATTTTGTTGTATTTTCATAAAACATGCAATTATCATTGTAATTTTCAAAATTAGCTAGAAAAAGAAAAGCATGATCTCTAATGTTTTGCATTTTCATTACATCATTAAACATGCAATTTTCAAGAAAAAATTATATATAATTTTCTAAACTAAATTAAAAATAACTTATGAAAAGCATCAAGTAATTTCAAAGTAAACTAAGGGGATTTTGATTACTTTGTTGTCGAAAGCCATTAAGGCGTAGTTTGCCACCTCGTCTTTGTTGGTTTACTCCTCATCTTCGGATAAGCTCGATTCGTCCCCGAGTACTTCCTTCTTCTTGTGTTCATAGTAAGTAGTTGAGTTCTTTTTAAGTTTATATTTGTTCTTTGATTCCTGTTTTAAGAACTTTTTAAGTTATACAATGAGAAGTTCAAGTTCATCATCACTTGAGCTTTCGCTCGAGTGGTCTTCATATGTTCTAAGTGTCATATCCTTCTTGTTTTTTAGAAGGTTGTTCTCAAGATTTTATAAGCATTGCAAGTCATCTCATATGTCATTAACGATCCGATAAGTTCTTTGAGAGGAAAATCATTCAAGTCCTTGGCCTCTTGAATGGCTGTTACTTTAGGGTCCCAACTCTTTTAAAGGGATCTCAAGATTTTATTAATAAGTTCAAAATTCAAAAAACATTTACCAAGTGCTTTTAGACTATTGATGACATCCGTAAAACGGGTGTACATGTCTCCAATAATCTCACTTGGTTCCATTCAAAACAACTCAAAATCATGCATCAAAATATTAACTTTAGAATCTCTAACCCTACTTGTACCTTCGTGTGTAATTTCAAGAGTGTGCCAAATATCAAAAGCCATTTCGCAAGTAGAAACCCGATTAAACTCATTTTTGCTCAAGGCACAAAATAGAGTGTTCGTAGCTCTAGTATTTAAAAAAAAAGTTTTCTTCTTCAAATTATTCCATTCTTTCATTGGAGTAAAGGACTTTTGAAAGCCGTTTTTAATAATATTCCTTAAATTTAATTCCAAGGAAAGTAAGAAAACTCTCATTCGAGTTTTCCAATAAGTATAGTCCGTCTCATTGAACATGGGAGGACGAATGAGAGAGTGACCCTCTTGAAAGCCGAAAAGAGTCATTTCTCTTGGGTGTTAAACCAAATGAAAAATAACATGGCTCTAATACTAACTATTAGGAATGAGTCGACACTAAGAGGGGGGTGAATTAATATAGCGGTAAAAATATCAATTTCGTAAATCTTTCATATGTTGAAAACTGATCTCGGAAAGATATTAACTTAGAAGCGTAAGGGAAAGTAGTGAAAGCAATAAGAAGGCAGTTTGCAGTTAAAGTAAATTGCTCAAAAGAAATACAAACCATATTTTATTGTGGTTCGGTCGTCGTGACCTACATCCACTCCCGATTCCTCTTCATCGAGGTCACCAGCATCCACTAACGGTCTTTCTTCAATGGGTGAAGACCAATTACCCTCTTACAGGTTTAGGAGATAACCTTTACAAGTCACTCTTTTACAAGTATTCCCTCACACACCTCCCTTAGCACTAACTCTAAGCACTAGGAGGAGGGAACTCAAAGTTTTGGCAGAGTTTACTCAATTTTTTCGTTTAGAATTCTTACTCCTTTCTTGCTACCCAAGTGAGGTATTTATAGGCTCCAAATGGTTTAAAATATAGAGCAAAAAATTCAAACTTCTGAGTCTTTCGGCTATGGAAGGTACCACTGCCTGCATTAAGCGGTACCATTACTTGTAGCTTGACATTGGGCGGTACCACTGCTCATTTTGGTGGTACCATCGCCCAATCAGGTAGTACCACTGTCTGACAGCCTTGGAGACCGAGTCTTGGTGGTACCACCACTTAGACTGACGGTACCATCGCTTGATATAGTCTCAGAGATTGTGCCATGATAGTTCCATCTATTGGGTCACTGTTTGGGCCTTTTACTTGGCCTAACATAGCCCAAACTTGGGCCCAGTTGGCCCCTAATTGAATTGGTCTAATTACATTCTAAACCGACTCAATTAAACTCTAAACTAACTCGATCTAGACAATAGATTATAAGCAAATCCTTTATTGTCCGGCATGTCATTGGTTCTTCTAGCGCTTCGTCTGATCCTTCGGCGCATCGTCCTCTCTTTCGGCGTATTACCCAATCAGCATGTTGTCTTCTTACAACATCTGATCTCCTTGGTGGAATGTTCGATCTTCTTAGCTCGATGCCCGAATTCATGGACCGAAGCCTTCTATCAACATGTCGACCGATCCTCCGGCTCGACGTCCAATTTTCTGACATGTTTGCTTCAGCCTAACGTCTGATTCCTCCTGCTTTAATCAATTTTCCTCTTCTGATCAAAGCTAGTCTTACGTCACTCAAAACGCAGATTAAATCATAAACACTATCAATTGGTTTCATCATCAAAATCCGAGATTTAATACAAACTTGTGTAAAAAATGAGTTTAACTTGGAACGTGCATAAGAGTAGTGAGTAAGTAAATCAGTAAGCAATAAGAATTAAAAACATAAAGGAAATGCAAATCAATTTATAGTGGTTCGATTGTCCCGGCCTACATATACTGTCGATTCCTCTTCACTCGAGGCCATTGGCTTTCACTATCAATCTTTTTAACGAGCGAAGATCAACTATCCTCTTTACAATTCTTTCTCCTTTTCATAAGCTTAGGAGAGAAACTTCATATCTCTCTTTTACACTTACACCTCACTCCTCATTTAGAAGACTTCTAACTCTAGGAGGAAGAGACTCAACAACTCAAGAGAGATTACAATACTTTTTTTTCTCAAGTATTCTTTCCCCTTTCTACTCTTTTTTTTACTAACCCAAGCAAGAATAAGTGGGGTATTTATAGACCTCAAATAACTTCAGAAATAAAGCCAAAAATTTAAATTCCTAGGTTTTCGGGGTACTGACGGTACCTCTACTTGCACTGGGTAGTACCACCACCTACATTGGGTGATACCATTGCTTGCCACCCTATGCACTAGTGGTACCATTGCTTAGTCTAGGCAATACCACTATTTGATAGTATGTGAGACTATGTCTGGGTAGTACCATCGCCCGACACTAGCGGTACCACTACCTAACACTGGCAATACCACTGTCGGGTCTTATGGAAACATACACTTCATACATTCTAGCTCATAGGCGATTCCACCGCTTAGTCTAGCAGTGCTACCACTTGATCCAACTATGGGTCACTGAATGAGCTTTCCATTTGGTCCAAATAAGCCCTGATTCAAGCCCAATGGGCTCCTAATTGAGTTAGTATAGTTACATCCAAAACTAACTCAATTAAGACCTAAACTACTTTGATCTAGACACACACAATTACAAGCATAAATCCTATATTGTCCGGTATGTCATTGGTTCATCCGGGGCTTCGTTCAATCCTTTGGTGCATCATCCTCTACTTTGGCGTATTGCCTGATCCATCAGCATGCTAATCTCCCGCAACATTTGATCTTCTTGGTGCAATATCTGATCCTTCTGGCCTGATACTCGAACTCATGGCATGAAGTCTATCTTCTGGCATGTCGACCAATCTTCTGGCCCGACGTCTAATCTTCTGACGTGTTCTATTCCGACCCAACATCTGATTCTCCTACTTTAATCGATTTGCCTTTCCATGATCGAAATTAGTCCTGCATCACTTAAATGCTCATTAGTTCATAACTTTATCAATTGATTTCATCATCAAAATTCTAGATTCAACAATCTCTACTTTTTTTATGATAACAACCAATTAATGATAGAGTTTTAATTAAACTCCCCCCTGTCTAGATGTCTATTGAAATAAGCTTTAATTCGAAAAATGATAACCTTTGAATTCAATGTCGAAACAATTTTAATGATTTTGCACAAGTCATATACAACACATCATAGTTAAAATATCATTGCATGCATTATCATCAGTATATAATTTCAAACCATCATAATTTGAAAATATCAAAGTACATCATACCATGCGTGATTCAAATTTTAAATCATCATTATAACTTCTCCCCCTTTGTCATCAACAAAAAGGAGAAAAGTGCAACTAGTAAATTTCTGAAATATACAAGCTAGCAATTTTTTGATATATGCAAGTTAACAATTTTTGCTTCTCTTGAGATGTGCAACCTAGCAATTCTTGCTTCTGTTTTGAGATGTGCAAGCTAGCAATTTTTACTTCTCTTGAGATGTGCAAGTTTACAAGCGTTTGCTTCTTCTTGAAATGTGCAAGCTAGCAAATGTTGCTTCTTTTGAGATATGCAAGCTAGTAAGTTTTACTTCTTGAAATGTGTAAGCTAGGAATTTTCTCTCCCCCTTTGTCATTGTCAAAAAGAAGGGAATGATACAAAGGTAAAACATTTACATCAATGTTTCAATTATCATATGAAAGATATCATGAAAAATCAATATGGTGATAGGGTATACAATTCATGAATACAAGTGAGTCATATAAAATAAATCTCAAGTTGTGATTATTGAAAAATCAAGAGAAAATTTATAATTCATTTGGATAAATCAAATAGCGAAAAGAAAGAATCATAGTAAAGAATATTGATTCATAAAAAAATCTTAAGTTATAATTCTGAGACATCAAAAGAAAAATCATGATTCATTTAGATAATTCTCCTCTTTAGTAAATAGTAAAAAGAAATATAGGAGATTAAATAGTAAAACATATTGATTCATGCATAAGAAATCTTAAGTCATCAAGATCATGATTTGGATAAAACTCATTCAAATTCAATTTGTCAAATTGTGAAAATCACTTTTATAGTTCAAGAGATTCAAAATAACATAAATAGATTCATCAATCTCTTATTGAAAACTTGATAAGATAGAGAAATTTTCAAGAAAAATACATTCCTCTTTTAGTTTCAATTTATATGATTGATTTCATATAAGTATGCTCTAGTATTTTATGTCAAAGCCATGCATCATCGTTTAAAATTGAAAAATAAGTTTTGTCATGACAATCGTCAAGATCAATAGTATAACTATTAATAAACCATCTTCAATCAAAAGATTTGTTACCAATTATTCTAATTCCAATGATCTTTTCTTTATTATTGTTGTTTCAGCTAGTGAGCGTTGTGAAGTATTTTGGATCTCTAGTCATATGCCTTGAGCATCCACTATCAAGATTTTATTTTTTGCTCTTGGCTTTCTATTGTAGACATATCTACAAAATAGATAGGTTTGTTCTATGTACCTATTTAACTTTGGTCCGTCATGGTTAGATCTATCTATCTTGATTTTTGGTATTAAGTCATTTATGGTTTCTTTAGGAACCTAAACTAATTTATGCTAGCTATACTTTTTAAATGAACATTTATAAGCATAATGATTACATCTACCACAAAAATTATATTTATCTTTAGGAAAAACATGTAATGTTGGTCGTTTGACAAAAGTAGTTGGCTTTTGTTGAGTGTTACTCACAAAGCTAATTTCTTCTTTTCTATATACATGACCTTTGTTAGCAAGGATAATGTTTAATGATTTGCTATCAATTTTAAAATTTTCTAATGTTTGTTTTAATAACATATTTTTCTTTTTGACTAAATCTAACTCTTCGCATTTAGTACAAGAGATTAACATGCAATTATCATACTCATTTTTTAATTTTTTAAATTTACTAGAGAGAGAAAATTGATATTTTTTTAGTAATTTATATTTCTTACCAACTAATTTAAAATCATCATATAAATAATGAAAATCATTAAGTAATTCATCATAAGATAAATGAGTCACTTATCTCGTCATTGAGAGCCATTAAAGCATAGTTTGTCGCTTCATCTTCATTAATTTACTCATCGTCTTCTGATGCACTTGATTTGTCTGAAGTTACCTTGAGTACTTTCTTCTTCTTTTATGCTCATATCTTCTTCTTCAGTTGTGGATATTCACTTTTGAAGTGCCCTAGCTTTTTACGTTCGTAATAGATGATTGTGTCCTTTTTGAGTTCGTTTTTGTTCTTCGTATCTTATTTTACAAGATTTATTTTGTTTCTTTTTATGAATTTTTTAAATTTATTTAGTTTTTTTTCTCAAGTATTATTTCTGCTTTCTACTCTTTTTTTTGCGAAACCAAGTAAGAATAAGTGAGGTATTTATAAACCCCAAATATGTTTAGAAATGGAGCCAAAAATTTAAATCCCCGGGTTTTTGGGGTACTAGCGGTATCACCACCTGCCACCCTATGCACTAGTGGTACCATCGCCTGACAATCTAGGAGACTGTGTTTGGGTAGTACCACCACTGGTTTAGGTGGTACTATCGCTTGACACTAGCATACCACCTCCTGACACTAGTAGTACCATCGTCGGGTCTTCCGGAAATGTAGACTTTATACGTTCCAACTCATAGGCAGTTCCCCCACCTAGTTGATGGTGCTAACGCCAAACCCAACTGTGGGTCACTGAATGGGCCTTTCATTCAACCCAAATCAGCTCTGATTCAGGCCTAATGGGCCCTTAATTGAGTTAGCATGGTTACACCCAAAACTAACTCAATTAAGATCTAAACTACTTCGATCTAGACACACACAATTACAAGCATGAATGCTATATTGTCTGGCATGTCATTGGTTCATCTGGCGCTTCGTCCGATCCTTTGGCACATCATCCTCTCCTTCAGCGTATTATCTGATCCATCAGCATCGTGACCTCTCACAACATATGATCTTCTTGCCACAATGTTTGATCCTTTTGGCCCGATGCCCGAACTCATGGCACGTTGACCAATCCTCTGGCCCGACATCCAATCTTCTAACATATTCCATTTCGGCCTAATGTCTAATTCTCTTACTTCAATCGATTTACCTTTCCAAGATCGAAGTTAGTCCTACATCACTCAAACGCTCATTAGTTCATAACTTCATCAATTGATTTCATTATCAAAATCCCGATCCTCCGGCTCGACGTCCAATTTTCTGACATGTTTGCTTCAGCCTAACGTCTGATTCCTCCTGCTTTAATCAATTTTCCTCTTCTGATCAAAGCTAGTCTTACGTCACTCAAAACGCAGATTAAATCATAAACACTATCAATTGGTTTCATCATCAAAATCCGAGATTTAATACAAACTTGTGTAAAAAATGAGTTTAACTTGGAACGTGCATAAGAGTAGTGAGTAAGTAAATCAGTAAGCAATAAGAATTAAAAACATAAAGGAAATGCAAATCAATTTATAGTGGTTCGATTGTCCCGGCCTACATATACTGTCGATTCCTCTTCACTCGAGGCCATTGGCTTTCACTATCAATCTTTTTAACGAGCGAAGATCAACTATCCTCTTTACAATTCTTTCTCCTTTTCATAAGCTTAGGAGAGAAACTTCATATCTCTCTTTTACACTTACACCTCACTCCTCATTTAGAAGACTTCTAACTCTAGGAGGAAGAGACTCAACAACTCAAGAGAGATTACAATACTTTTTTTTCTCAAGTATTCTTTCCCCTTTCTACTCTTTTTTTTACTAACCCAAGCAAGAATAAGTGGGGTATTTATAGACCTCAAATAACTTCAGAAATAAAGCCAAAAATTTAAATTCCTAGGTTTTCGGGGTACTGACGGTACCTCTACTTGCACTGGGTAGTACCACCACCTACATTGGGTGATACCATTGCTTGCCACCCTATGCACTAGTGGTACCATTGCTTAGTCTAGGCAATACCACTATTTGATAGTATGTGAGACTATGTCTGGGTAGTACCATCGCCCGACACTAGCGGTACCACTACCTAACACTGGCAATACCACTGTCGGGTCTTATGGAAACATACACTTCATACATTCTAGCTCATAGGCGATTCCACCGCTTAGTCTAGCAGTGCTACCACTTGATCCAACTATGGGTCACTGAATGAGCTTTCCATTTGGTCCAAATAAGCCCTGATTCAAGCCCAATGGGCTCCTAATTGAGTTAGTATAGTTACATCCAAAACTAACTCAATTAAGACCTAAACTACTTTGATCTAGACACACACAATTACAAGCATAAATCCTATATTGTCCGGTATGTCATTGGTTCATCCGGGGCTTCGTTCAATCCTTTGGTGCATCATCCTCTACTTTGGCGTATTGCCTGATCCATCAGCATGCTAATCTCCCGCAACATTTGATCTTCTTGGTGCAATATCTGATCCTTCTGGCCTGATACTCGAACTCATGGCATGAAGTCTATCTTCTGGCATGTCGACCAATCTTCTGGCCCGACGTCTAATCTTCTGACGTGTTCTATTCCGACCCAACATCTGATTCTCCTACTTTAATCGATTTGCCTTTCCATGATCGAAATTAGTCCTGCATCACTTAAATGCTCATTAGTTCATAACTTTATCAATTGATTTCATCATCAAAATTCTAGATTCAACAATCTCTACTTTTTTTATGATAACAACCAATTAATGATAGAGTTTTAATTAAACTCCCCCCTGTCTAGATGTCTATTGAAATAAGCTTTAATTCGAAAAATGATAACCTTTGAATTCAATGTCGAAACAATTTTAATGATTTTGCACAAGTCATATACAACACATCATAGTTAAAATATCATTGCATGCATTATCATCAGTATATAATTTCAAACCATCATAATTTGAAAATATCAAAGTACATCATACCATGCGTGATTCAAATTTTAAATCATCATTATAACTTCTCCCCCTTTGTCATCAACAAAAAGGAGAAAAGTGCAACTAGTAAATTTCTGAAATATACAAGCTAGCAATTTTTTGATATATGCAAGTTAACAATTTTTGCTTCTCTTGAGATGTGCAACCTAGCAATTCTTGCTTCTGTTTTGAGATGTGCAAGCTAGCAATTTTTACTTCTCTTGAGATGTGCAAGTTTACAAGCGTTTGCTTCTTCTTGAAATGTGCAAGCTAGCAAATGTTGCTTCTTTTGAGATATGCAAGCTAGTAAGTTTTACTTCTTGAAATGTGTAAGCTAGGAATTTTCTCTCCCCCTTTGTCATTGTCAAAAAGAAGGGAATGATACAAAGGTAAAACATTTACATCAATGTTTCAATTATCATATGAAAGATATCATGAAAAATCAATATGGTGATAGGGTATACAATTCATGAATACAAGTGAGTCATATAAAATAAATCTCAAGTTGTGATTATTGAAAAATCAAGAGAAAATTTATAATTCATTTGGATAAATCAAATAGCGAAAAGAAAGAATCATAGTAAAGAATATTGATTCATAAAAAAATCTTAAGTTATAATTCTGAGACATCAAAAGAAAAATCATGATTCATTTAGATAATTCTCCTCTTTAGTAAATAGTAAAAAGAAATATAGGAGATTAAATAGTAAAACATATTGATTCATGCATAAGAAATCTTAAGTCATCAAGATCATGATTTGGATAAAACTCATTCAAATTCAATTTGTCAAATTGTGAAAATCACTTTTATAGTTCAAGAGATTCAAAATAACATAAATAGATTCATCAATCTCTTATTGAAAACTTGATAAGATAGAGAAATTTTCAAGAAAAATACATTCCTCTTTTAGTTTCAATTTATATGATTGATTTCATATAAGTATGCTCTAGTATTTTATGTCAAAGCCATGCATCATCGTTTAAAATTGAAAAATAAGTTTTGTCATGACAATCGTCAAGATCAATAGTATAACTATTAATAAACCATCTTCAATCAAAAGATTTGTTACCAATTATTCTAATTCCAATGATCTTTTCTTTATTATTGTTGTTTCAGCTAGTGAGCGTTGTGAAGTATTTTGGATCTCTAGTCATATGCCTTGAGCATCCACTATCAAGATTTTATTTTTTGCTCTTGGCTTTCTATTGTAGACATATCTACAAAATAGATAGGTTTGTTCTATGTACCTATTTAACTTTGGTCCGTCATGGTTAGATCTATCTATCTTGATTTTTGGTATTAAGTCATTTATGGTTTCTTTAGGAACCTAAACTAATTTATGCTAGCTATACTTTTTAAATGAACATTTATAAGCATAATGATTACATCTACCACAAAAATTATATTTATCTTTAGGAAAAACATGTAATGTTGGTCGTTTGACAAAAGTAGTTGGCTTTTGTTGAGTGTTACTCACAAAGCTAATTTCTTCTTTTCTATATACATGACCTTTGTTAGCAAGGATAATGTTTAATGATTTGCTATCAATTTTAAAATTTTCTAATGTTTGTTTTAATAACATATTTTTCTTTTTGACTAAATCTAACTCTTCGCATTTAGTACAAGAGATTAACATGCAATTATCATACTCATTTTTTAATTTTTTAAATTTACTAGAGAGAGAAAATTGATATTTTTTTAGTAATTTATATTTCTTACCAACTAATTTAAAATCATCATATAAATAATGAAAATCATTAAGTAATTCATCATAAGATAAATGAGTCACTTATCTCGTCATTGAGAGCCATTAAAGCATAGTTTGTCGCTTCATCTTCATTAATTTACTCATCGTCTTCTGATGCACTTGATTTGTCTGAAGTTACCTTGAGTACTTTCTTCTTCTTTTATGCTCATATCTTCTTCTTCAGTTGTGGATATTCACTTTTGAAGTGCCCTAGCTTTTTACGTTCGTAATAGATGATTGTGTCCTTTTTGAGTTCGTTTTTGTTCTTCGTATCTTATTTTACAAGATTTATTTTGTTTCTTTTTATGAATTTTTTAAATTTATTTAGTTTTTTTTCTCAAGTATTATTTCTGCTTTCTACTCTTTTTTTTGCGAAACCAAGTAAGAATAAGTGAGGTATTTATAAACCCCAAATATGTTTAGAAATGGAGCCAAAAATTTAAATCCCCGGGTTTTTGGGGTACTAGCGGTATCACCACCTGCCACCCTATGCACTAGTGGTACCATCGCCTGACAATCTAGGAGACTGTGTTTGGGTAGTACCACCACTGGTTTAGGTGGTACTATCGCTTGACACTAGCATACCACCTCCTGACACTAGTAGTACCATCGTCGGGTCTTCCGGAAATGTAGACTTTATACGTTCCAACTCATAGGCAGTTCCCCCACCTAGTTGATGGTGCTAACGCCAAACCCAACTGTGGGTCACTGAATGGGCCTTTCATTCAACCCAAATCAGCTCTGATTCAGGCCTAATGGGCCCTTAATTGAGTTAGCATGGTTACACCCAAAACTAACTCAATTAAGATCTAAACTACTTCGATCTAGACACACACAATTACAAGCATGAATGCTATATTGTCTGGCATGTCATTGGTTCATCTGGCGCTTCGTCCGATCCTTTGGCACATCATCCTCTCCTTCAGCGTATTATCTGATCCATCAGCATCGTGACCTCTCACAACATATGATCTTCTTGCCACAATGTTTGATCCTTTTGGCCCGATGCCCGAACTCATGGCACGTTGACCAATCCTCTGGCCCGACATCCAATCTTCTAACATATTCCATTTCGGCCTAATGTCTAATTCTCTTACTTCAATCGATTTACCTTTCCAAGATCGAAGTTAGTCCTACATCACTCAAACGCTCATTAGTTCATAACTTCATCAATTGATTTCATTATCAAAATCTGATATTCAACAATATGAAGTGTGCAATAATTATTTTGATATGACCTTTGAAAGTCACTATTATTAAAATTATTTTGATTTGAATTCAAAGACTAGCATTGGAAGGTTATCATTTTCTGAATTTGAGTTTATTTCAATATGACATATAGACAAGGAGAGTTTAGTTAAAATTCCACCATCAATTGGTTGTCATTGTCAAAAAGGGAGAGATTATTGAATCCCGATTTTGATAATGAAATCAATTGATGAGTTTATGAACTAATGAGCGTTTGAGAAAAGTGACACAGGACAAACTTCAATTATAGAAAGATAAATCGATTAAAGAAGAAGAATCAAACATTGGGCCAAAGAGCATCATGTCAGAAATTAGGTATTGGATCGGAAGGATTAGGCATTGCGCCAAGATTAGATATTGCGGGAGGTCAACATGCCAATGAATCAGGTAATACAATGAAGGAAAGGATGACGTGCCGGAAGTTCAAACAAAGTGTCAGATGAATTAATGACATGTCAGACAATATAGGCTTCATGATTTGTAGTTGTTGAGTCTTGATCAAAGTAGTTTTAGTGTCTTATTGAGTTGGTTTTTGATGTAACCATATCAACTTAATTAGGAGCTCATTGGGCCTGAATCAGGATTGAATTGGGCCTATTGGAAAGCCAATTCAGTGATCTGAGGTTGAGCCAAGCGGTGGCACCACCAGGCCAGGCGGTGGAACTACTTATGTGCTGGAAAGTATAAAATGTATTTTTCTAGAAGACCCGACAGTGGTACCGCCAGGGTCAGCAATGGTACCGCTAGAACATAGTCTCCCAAACTATATCAAGTAGTGGTACCACCCAGGCAAGTAGTAGTTCCTCCAGTGCTCAAGTTGTTAGGTGATGGTTCCGCCCAATGCAGGCAGTGGTACCACCCAGTGCAGGCGGTGGTACTACTAATACCCTAAAAACCTAAGGATTAAAATTTTTGACTCTATTTCTGAAATTATTTGGGGCCTATAAATGCCCCTCTCATGCTTGCTTGTAAGAGTATGAAAAGCTTATGATTTACAATATTATAAACTCTTGAAAATTATTGAGTCTCTTCCTCCATGAGTCTAAAAGTTATTCTAAGGGAGGTGAGAGGTCTTTTGTAAAAAAGGTATGTAAGGATTCTCTCCTAAACTTGTGAGAAGGAGAAATAGGTGTAATAAGGGTATTTGATCTTCGATCATTAAAAGAAGATTGATAGTGAAAACCGGTGGCCTCAAAGGAATAGGAATCGAGAGTGGACGTAGGCCGAGATAATTGAACAAATATAAATTGATTTACATTTCTTCTTTTGCCTTGATTTACTATTACATACTAAGCAATCCTTACTCATACATTTTGTTAATCAGATTTCCGATACGGGTTTCATCAATTAAAACTTTCAAATCGAAATTTTTTGAAAGCACTAATTCACCCCCCCTCTTAGTGCCTTTACAATCCTAACATATTGAGTCATGAATATACTATGATCATGGTATCTACAATTTTATTGCATGAATTATTGGGCTAATTCTCTCAGCATCTTTGCCTAAAATAGGAAGGAGAAGTATATCTACACATTGATGATTGAATGTCACTATTATTAGTATTAAATCTGGATAATATGTGATAGGAATAATATCGTCAATTAACCGTTATCAAACATGTGGCCTCCACATGGTATTTAGGCTAGAAGGATAAGACAAAAGTTACCCTCCACTTGTCTGCCAACTTTAACAAGCGTCTAAGATTGGCAGTTGTATGCTCCCTTTAGCGCTCATATAGATAAAAGACCAAGGGAAAATTATTAGAGGTGGCTAGAGGCTACCTCCCTATATAATATTCTACAAAATATTCCATCTCTTTACAACTAGGTATAAAAACTAATCTTCAACATATTAAAAAGAAAGAATCACCTTTTGACCACTCGTATCTACACTCACCTATCTCAGGTTACTAACTTAGATGTTAGACGAATCGGGTCGAGGAACCTCTCTCGACCTCGGTCTTCATGCAAGTGGCACCTCAAGATCTTAGTGTTTCCACCTTAGAGACACCTTAAACAATCCTGTGTATATGAGTTTGAATGGGCTGATTAGGAGGTTACTACATCTTCTCGTAATCTTTTTAACACTAGAAGGAGGACCCGATATCACAAGAACACCTGTCTGCCGACCCTCATAATGAACGCTCGAGCGAAGAGACTTTGCCTCCGACTCATAGTGCTTTAACCTAAGGGGGGCAGCAACCATCCTTTTCGCATATGGGTGAATCCACCTTGACACAAACACTGATCCAATATCGATGTTGATTCAATAACCCAGGTTTCTCACCCTCAAAGATGGTCTCGAGCCATCTACTCATCCCCGTTGAGGTGTTCTTAAACCTTAAAAAGCAAGTATAAATTAAAGCATGATATAGGTTGTTGCTCCACTCGTATTCTAATTAGCCCAACATGTAGTGCCACTAGCTCAACCACCACTAGCACCAGCACCTATTGAGATTTTCCAACTTAACATAGTGCCGACATCCCAAGAGCACTTGAGACTTGTCAAACCGTCGGCCAAGGGGGCACTTGGTCCCCAACTATGAAATTTAACAAACTGCACCACCACTCGATAGAGGATTCCTTACAAATCTAACTATAGTAAATGGATCAATGTTTAGGGGAGATGTGACAAGAGCTCTAACAGTCAAAGGTGCTAGTCATAAGTGCCATGCAAGCCAATCACGTGAGTGATGGCACGTGTGACTTGACATGCAGTCTTTTTGTTTATTATTATTATTTGGTATTTTATCACTTTATATTGCCTGTTGTATGAATATTGTGATGTCCATGAATCTATGCAATGGGAATCAAATTGTGATGAGATCATGATAATGAGACTGATTCGCCTTAAAATACAGATTCTAAATAATCCCGGTCATAGATTACTCAAGAGGGACATCGAGAAAACCGGACAGACTAGTGTACTGTATACCCATATATATGATGGAGGCGACTGGTCTCATAGCAACTCATATGGAGACACTAGGAATATAATGCAGGTGCTCATTGGAGAATGAGTTCACAGAGTGATTCGCTCACTAAATGCTAGATGGTTAATAATACCTCATTGTCAGATAGCGATTTCGTTATCCCAATAGTGTACTTGGTCCTTATGATGGAGGCGACTGGTCTCATAGCAACTCATATGGAGACACTAGGAATATAATGCAGGTGCTCATTGGAGAATGAGTTCACAGAGTGATTCGCTCACTAAATGCTAGATGGTTAATAATACCTCATTGTCAGATAGCGATTTCGTTATCCCAATAGTGTACTTGGTCCTTAGACTTAAGACTGTTGAATCTCAAATTTTGATGATGAAACTAATTGATTGTGTTTAGATGTGTAACCGCATTTTGAGTGATGCAGGTCTACTCGATCAGGATTAGACAGTTGACGTAGGAGGAATTGATGTTGCGCCGGAGGAGATCACGTCAGGATATTGGACGGCAGAAGGCTTCGGACATCGGGCATCGAGCCAAGGAGAGCAGAATTACGCCAAGGATATCGGGGTTGCGGAGGTCAACCACCGATTGGGCAATAAGCCGCAAGAGAGGATGATGTGCTGAAGAATCGGACGAAGTGCTAACCAATGATGTGCCGGGCAACAGAATGTCAATTCGCATTGTAATAATTGTCTAGATCGGAGTAGAGTTTTTGGCTTGTGTGTGCAGGATTAACTACGATAATGATGAAGACATAAAGCGAAACAAAGTGTCGGAGTCAAGCACGAAGGATTCGTTGGGAGTTCGAGAGTTCGACGAAAGTCCGAAGGTTCGTCGGGAATGCTGCCGGAACTAGCCG
>LVTN01001558.1:0-27950 GCA_001649415.1 Musa itinerans
TCGTCGTGACCTATATCCACTCCACCAATTCATCTTCCGTCAAGGCTATCGACATCCACTATCGGTCTTCCTTCAATAGGCGAAGACCAACCTCCTTCTTACAACTTTATTCTCATTTTGCAGGTTTAGGAGAGAACCTTTACACCCCCACTTACTCCTCTAAACAGAATTATAAACACTTAAGCTAGAGGAGGAGAACTCTTAAGATTACAACAGCGTTTTTCCCAATTTTTGTACTCAGTTGTTGTATGTTGTAACCAGGGATGAGAGGGGTATTTATAGGCTTCAAGTTGATTTAAACTTGGAGCCTAAAAGTGTCTTATCCCGGGTTTCCCGGGTTCTGGTGGTACCACCGCCTACAGCACTGACATTGGGCGGTACCACCGACTGACACCCTACCTCTGGGTGGTACCACCGCTTGATAGTCTCTCGGAGATAGTGTTTGGGCAGTACCACTGCCCAGACTGGCGGTAGCATCACCTGACACAGTCTCGGAGATTGTGCCACGATAGTTTCAGCATTTTGGTCAATGTTTTAGGCCTTTCACTTGGCCCAACACAGCCCAAACTTGGGCTCAATTGGCTCATAATTGAGTTGGCTTAATTATATTCTAAACCGACTCAATTAGACTTTAAACTAACTCGATCTAGACATAATTGATTACAAGAAAATCCTGGTTGTCCGGCATATCATTGGTTCATCCAACGCTTCGTCCGATCCTTCGACGCATCATCCTCTTTTGCAGCCTTTTGCCCAATCGGCATGTTGACTCCGTAACTCCGATCTCCTTGGCGTAATGTCCGCTCTTCTAGGCCCGATACCTGAATTCACGTCCCAAAGCCTTCTACCGATACTTCGACCGTTCCTCCGGCTCGACGTCTAATCTTCTAACATGTTCGCTCCGGTCCAATGTTCGATTCCTCCTACTTTAATCAATTTTGCCTTTACTGATCGACGTTTGTCCTGCATTACTCAAAACACTCATTAGATCACAAACACTATCAATTGGTTTCATTATCAAAATCCGAGATTCAACAATCTCCCCCTTTTTTATGATGACAACTAATTGAGACAGAGTTTAAACAAACTCCTCCTATCAATATGTCATATTGATAGAACCTTGAATTCAAGTCAAAGAAAATTTAATCAAGAAATCATTATGAGTCCGAGCAACATAAAATCATGCATAATCAATTTTTTCAATACATCATTCCATGCATGATCATCAACATAATTTCTCCCCCTTTGTCATCAACAAAAAGGAGAAGTGCAACTAGCAAGTTTTTAGAGATGCAAGTTTTGTAACATATAAGCTAGCAAATTTTTTCATTACTTTACAACATACATAATCACCAATCATCATTAATTTTAAAGATTTGCAAGATTGTAAATTTTGCGAGTTTGTACTTTTTCTTCTTAAGATAGGCAAGCTAGCAATTTTTGGTGATGTTCATGATAGCAAGTTCTTTCTTTTCTTTTAAGAAGTGCAAGTTAGCAATTTTGCTTCTACTTGGGATGTGCAAGCTAGTAATTATTGCTTCTCTTTTGAGTTGAGCAAGCTAGCAAGTTTTAGATATGCAAGCTAGTTCTTTCTCCCCCTTTGTTATTGTCAAAAAGAAGAGAAGAAAATAATTTTATAATTTTTTTTTTTTACAAAAAATTTCAAATCATGACGAAGATAACAAGAAAAATTTTGTGATGAGATATACTTCATGAATACAAGGAATTATGCATAGTAAAAATCATATCATAAAAGATAAAATCATGTGATAATTCCAAGAATTCATAAGAAAAACCATTATTCATTAGATAAAAAGATTGTAGATTCATGCATTTGAATAAATATTTTTAAATCATCATCACTTCAACTCATCATGCATAATTTTAAAATGTAAAATCATCAAATATGATACAAACATTTATTTTCAAAACCTTCTTCATTACTACCATGTATGATACTAAAGCATTCATGATACCAAACATTAAATCAATATTTTTAAGCATTTATCACTTCATGATTGTTGGTACTAAACATTCATCATTTATTTTCTCCCCCTTTGTCATAGTCAAAAGGAAGCATTTCATAGTTTACAAGAACAAGTTTCCTTTTTAGTGAATAACAAAAAGCATCATAGGAGAACAAGATCTCAATTCATGCATATAAAATCTTCAATCATCAAAATCATAATTTATCTAGAAAATTCTCATATTTAGTAAATGACAAGAAGAAACGAGGAGAAAAAAGATCTCAATTCATAGAAAGATCTTAAGTTATAAATCTCAAAAAATCAAGATAAAGTTCATTCAAATTCAAATCATCAAATCAAAATCGTTTTTAATAGATTCAAAAAGAAACATAGATAGATTCATTAATATCTCCTTTTTAAAAAATAAAAAAATTAGATAAATTTTTTAAGAAGAAAGCTTTTCTCTGTTTAGTGTTTCAATTCATATGATTGATTTCATATAAGCATGCCTTTGTTATTTATGCCAAATCAAAACATGCATCGTGTTCAAAATCGAAAAGCAACTTCGATTATGGCAAAGATCGATAAGCCATAAATTATAAGAATCATCATGCATAATTTTGAAATATAAACTTATTAAGCATGATCATTATGCATCATTACGTTAGGTATTATATCAAAACATGGTTCGAAGTTTTTCTTTTTAAGGTACAACATGCACAATTTCACATTAAGCATGATTTCAAACCTCTTTAACATTTTCATTAAGACATCAAGCATGGTTCCATAAAGCATGTTCAATCAAAATCGGAAATCAAGATACATATTATTTCTTCTTAAAAAAAATACATAGGATTATCATTAGATTTAAATCTAACATTTTATTCCTTTATCATAAAACATGTAATTTTCATTATCATTTTCAAAATTACTATTATGATCCCAATTTTTAATATTTTCATTACATTATTAAACATGTAATTTTTAAGAAAAATAATTTTTCTAAACTAAATTTGAAATAACTCATGAAAAGGATCATGTAATTTTGAAATAAATTAAGGGGATTTTGGTTGCCTCGTCGTTGAAAGCCGTTAAGGCGAAGTTCTTCATTTTGTATTCATCGGTTTGCTCCTCGTCATCGGATGAGCTCGATTCGTTCTAAGTCATCTTGAGTGCACTCTTCTTCTTTGGAAACTTCTTTTTAAGTTCATTTTTATTCTTTAATTATTGTTTAATGAACCTTTTAAAATTTATAGTGAGAAGTTCGAGTTAATCATCACTTGAGCTTTCACTCAAGCGGTCTTCATGTGTTCTAAGTGCCAAATCCTTCCTATTCTTTGGAAGGTTGTTCTCGAGTTGTTCATGTGCATTGCGCGTCATTTCATAGGTCATCAAAGACCCTATAAGTTCTTCAATCGAAAAATGGTTCAAATCTTTTGATTCTTGTATTGTCATTATTTTCAAATCCCAATTTTAGAAAGTGATCGTAAAACTTTATTAACAAGTTCAAAATTTGAAAAATATTTACAAGTGCTTTTAAACCATTGACGACATCTATAAAACGGATGTATATATCAACAATTATTTCGCTCGGCTTCATTCGAAATAGTTCAAAATCATACATTAAAATATTGACTTTAGAATCTTTTACTCGTGCCTTCGTATGTGATTTCAAGAATGTGCCAAATATTGAAAGTCGTTTCGCAAGTAGAAGCCCGATTGAATTCATTTTTGTCTAAGGCGTAAAATAGAGCATTCATAGCTCTAGCATTTAAAGAAAAATTCTTCTTCTCCAAATTATTCCAATGGTTCATTGGAAGAGAAGACCTTTGAAAGCCGCTTTCGATAATATTCCATAAATTCAAATCCAAAGAAAGCAAGAAAACTCTTATTCGAGTTTTCCAATATGTGTAGTCCGTCCTATTGAACATGTGAGGACGAATGAGAGAGTGACTCTCTTGGAAGCCGAAAATAGCTATTTCTTTTGGGTGTTAAACCAAATGAGATATGAACGTGGCTATGATACCAACTGTCAGGAACGAGTCGACACTAAGAGGGGGGGGGGTGAATTAGTGTAGCGGTAAAATCACGTCTGTTTCGGAAATCTTTTTGTTCGTTGAAAACCGATCTTGAAAATATGCTTGACTTGAAAGCGTGTTCGTAAACGTATTGAAAGCTGTAAACAAGTAAAGTGGTTTGCAGTTAAAGTAAATTGCTTAAAAGAAATGCAAACCAGATTTTTATAGTGGTTCAGTCGTCGTGACCAATATCCACTCCACCGATTCCTCTTCCGTCAAGGCCATCGACATCTACTATTGGTCTTCTTTCAATAGGCGAAGACCAACCTCCTTCTTATAACTCTATTCTCCTTTTGCAGGCTTAGGAGAGAACCTTTACACCCCCACTTACTCCTCCCTAAACTGAATTCTAAGCACTTAGGCTAGAGGAGGAGAACTCTTAAGATTATAACAGCATTTTTCCCAATTTTTGTACTTAGTTGTTGTATGTTATAACCAGGGATGAGAGGGGTATTTATAGGCTTCAAGTTGATTCAAACTTGGAGCCTAAAAGTGTCTCATCCCGGGTTTCCCGGGTCCTAGCGGTACCACCGCCTACAGCACTAACATTGGGCGGTACCACCGCCTAGTCTGGCAATACCACCGCTTGACACCCTGCCAGACTGGCGGTACCACCGCCCAGACTAGTGGCACCATTGCCTAATAGTCTCTCGGAGACTGTGTTTGGGTGGTACCACCGCCCAGACTTGCAGTACCACCGTCTGACACAGTCTCGGAGACTATGCCACGACGGTTTCACCAGTTTTGTCACTATTTTGGGCCTTTCACTTGGCCTAACACTGCCCAAACTTTGGCCCAACTAGCCCTTAGTTGAGTTGGCTTAATTACATTCTAAACCGACTCAACCGCCCAGACTTGCGGTACCATCGCTTGACATAGTCTCGGAGACTATGCCATGACGGTTTCACCAGTTTGGTCACTATTTTGGGCCTTTCACTTGCCTAACACAGCCCAAACTTTGGCCCAACTGGCCCCTAGTTGAGTTGGCTTAATTACATTCTAAACTGACTCAATTTGACTCTAAACTAACTCGATCTAGACATAATTGATTACAAGCGAATCCTTGTTGTTCGGCATGTCATTGGTTCATTCAGCGCTTCGTCCGATCATTTGGCGCATTATCCTCTTTTGCAGCCTTTTGCCCAATCGGCATGTTGACTTCGCAACTCCAGTCTCCTTGGCGCAATGTCCGCTCTTTTAGGTCCAATGCCCGAATTCACAGCCCGAAGCCTTCTGCCGATACGTTGACTATTCATCCAGCCCGACATCCAATCTTCTAACATGTTCGCTCCGGCCCTGATTCCTCATGCTTTAATTAATTTTACCTTTTCTAATCGACGTTAGCACTATGTAACTCAAAACGCTCATTAGATCACAAACACTATCGATTGGTTTCATTATCAAAATCCGACATTCGACAAGTATCATGCTCGGTATACGGTCTCTATAATACTAGATGGATGAGGGACTATAGATATATGGTAATTGAAGATAGATATTTCCAATTGATTGGATTCCCCTATATCATTTGGGGACTACGATGTAGTGGCCTAGTACGACTGTAGTTGATCAATCGAGTGAATTATTAGAAGAGATAATAATTCATTGAGTTAGAAGGAGTTTTGATATGTATGACTCATGGCCAGCTCGATATTGGGCCTAGAGGGTCACACATATGGTAGGTGTTGCGACGAGTAAAGGTTCGGATATAAGATATCCACTAGAGCCCCTATCTTATTGGATATCAAATAAGCCTCTGAATTATTGGATCTTATGGATAAGATCTAATAAGAGCTAATGAGAGAATATTGGGTAGAGATCCACTAATCAAAGAAGCTTGGGTAGTTGGATGGAGATCTAGTACTCAATAGGGCAGGATCCATTAGGGTTAAGTTGATAAGGGGCCTCTATAAATAGGAGAGAATCAAAGGGCCATAGGTTAGATATTTTTAGCTGCCACCTCTTATACTTCTCTCGCCCTCTCCTCCTTAAACAATATCCCCTGTTTATGGTGTGTGGACAGCAAGAAGGGCCGGCCCCTTCTTGATCGCATGGTGTGCGTGAAAAGGAGGATTATGCAATGATTTAAGGAGCATCTTCATAGCCCCTACCGTGTGGATCACTGCGAGAGAGGATGATAGTTGACCTCCTTTATCATCTCCTATAGATTTATAAGATTTTAGGGATATACAATCTCCCTAGGTAACACATCTTTCATATATACATAGTTTTTTAGTTTTATGGTTTTTGTGCACTAATCTTCACATGATGATGAAACGTTTTTTATGGGAAATCTGAGATTTTATTTTTTATTCTTCCATTATGCATGTGATGCTGCCCTAGATTTCCCAACAATGGTTTTATAGCTATGTTGTTCATGCGAAACATTGACTTTTAAACTATGTGTGTTGTGTTGAATCATGTAGAATTGGTTTTGCACGCTTGTTGCAATTTTTGTCATAGTTTTGAAATCTGGACTACACACTTTTTCTTGCTATTAAGAGGTTTTAAGGGAGGTATTTTGACGTCAAAATAGTTGACATAAAAGGGCAAAAAAGGTAGTAACTATTACTGCCCTATAGGTTGGCCAAAGGCTACTTGTAGCCTTAGTCGAGAGCTCTCAAGGGAGCTTTTGACCTAGCCACCTACAACAGAACAAGAGCAGCATGGCTTCTCTTGGCTTGAGTAGGGTAGAGCGCCTGCAACTAGGGATTCCTAGCTGCATGGGGCACCCTTGGTGGCTATGGTTTCCTAACCATATGAGGCAAGTAAGCGGCCAGGTTTCCTGACTGTAGAGGACTCTTTAGTCACACAAGGCAGCCTTGTGGCCTAGGATTCTTGGCCATAGGGTTTCCTAGTCATATAAGAGACTACTTGCCATGTGGGGCACCCTATGGTAGGGTTCCCATAATACTATATATAATTAATTATATAGTTTAATTAATTATTGTTATCTAGTAGTCCTATATGGTGATATGTACATGTGATGTATGATGTGGACAAATGATTATAGACCGTATGATGTGTGTGTACATGTGATATGATTATTATTATTATTGAGGCCTACGAGCCTCAAATTTTTCTCATTATTGTTGGGCCTGCATGCTTATAATTATATTGTAATTATACGAGGAGGCATTATGGGAGCGTGGAGGTGATAGCGGGACCTACGAGGCTGAGACGGATGCAATGCATGAAGATATGTCGAGATGCCGATGGAATCGATGAAGACAAGATGAACAATCATAGGGCATGGAGATGCGTCGATGCACACATAGATCGTGATGTGAGTGATTGAGCCCACTATCTCAGGCTTGATCACATTAGGCTATTGTCCATGATCATCTAGTGTGATTGCTTATGTGATGTATGATTGATTATACACCTACTAGATATGTATATATATTTGCATGCTATGTAGATATATATTAAATATATATGTGTGTGACACATCAGGAGACCAAATCAAAACCCCCTCTCTCGATAATATTAAGTTACTAAACGTTAGGTGATTAGATTGACCCATGTGGCATTCTATCGTTATAGGGATAAATTGATTTCCGATGTAGGTTGAGTTGGTCGAGTCCCTCGAGGCTCACCTATATTGCGATTCGATATCTTGCCTATAATATAAAGATGTTACTAGTGACCTAAGGACATAGTATGCTTAGTCGCGTCCCTCGAGAGCATATCATCGAATCAGACTTATCTTATAATGATGGTGACGACTTAACCGAACATCATGGTTGGTCAAGTCCCTCGAGGCCATGATGGTTCAAGGCGGAATAGGATGGGAATCACAAGGAGTTGTGATCAGTAAGAGTTGCCTACCTTTTTGGGCTTAGCGTGATTGGTCAAGTCCCTCGAGGTTACGTTGAGACGCTGATTGGATCCTGATCCTTAGTGGAGATCCGTCGAGGGTCTCCAATTCACATACTAGAGGGAGTTATTATTAGGATCGAGTCGGCACTAAGAGAGGGGGTGAATTAGTGCAGTAGAAAAATTACTGTCACGGACTTAGCTGGTTTTGCCTAAGTCGTGCGGCACCCTTGCGTGTCCGTCCGCAAAGGTTAACCTCCCCGAAACCTCCCATGGTCCCATAGGACCTACAAAAGAGAAAACGGGTTAGAGAAAAGCGCCTCAATCGGGATCCACAAGCAAACATCTCCGAAAACACTTCATTGACAATGCAAATTACAAATAGACTTTACAAGCTCAGAATAGTTGCACAACAAAGGGTTAAAATGGTCCATTACAGACCGAATTGCTGCTTCAACTCGCTAATGACTCTGACTCTAGTGTGGGGTTGGCTGAGTTGTGTTGATCCTTGTTGGTTCCTGCGGATCCTTCTGATGAAGGAAAAGACCATCCTTACTCTGCGCCAGTCTCTCAAATGCTTCATGTTGCTTGAACTGGGTGGATGCTTGTTGGAGCTTTAACGAGCATCGCCTCGGAAACTTCTGAAGTTTTTGGGTCCTTCCTCCACAAAATTTGTCCATCGACTCTTCTTTCACTTAGTTGTCACTTCCAAGTAGATTCGCATCACTTCCGCTTTCGATTGGCATTCTGTTGGGAAATGAAGCGAATAATCTACTCTCAGTAGCACTGATCACCATTGGTGAGGATTTGACAACTATTGTCTTCCATTATCTTCGAAGGGTCTTTGAACCTGTGCAGAGCTCCTCTGCTGGATAAGTAAGAGAATTGGGGTACTCGGTTTCGCCCATTCTCTTAAGAGTTGAGAAGGCAATGGTTACTTGACTTCGCCCGCCTCCTCAAGGGTTGTACTCCATGCATCGAGCTGGTTACTGGCCTTCGCCTGCTCTTTGCTCACACTTCTGAAGCACTTGAAGTGTTTGCACTCCTTGCGTTGAGTTAGTTACTGTGATTCACCTTCTCAATGCCATTGAACTTCTGGAATGCAGGAAGTTTTCACCCCAACTTGGAGTAAGTCTCTGGTAGTTTTGGTCGCCTCTGGGATTGTACCGTCTTCTCCATCAATTTAGCCGCCTACTCCACTGAGTAGCAAAGGTACAGCACCGCGTACTGCCATCTTCGTTCCTTGGTAGTGCACTCTTGCACGACCCGAAGTCCTTCACTTTCGACTATCTTGATGAGAAGCCCGTTGACACCGGTCTTACAAAGTTCCTTGGCCTCTGCCCTTCAGCCTTGTCTTGGTACTTGGAGTTTGCCTCTGCATGCTCCACCTCCTCGGCCCCTTTCACGACCAAGCGCTCTCCCTCCATGAGAGCAAGGGATCAATGACTTTCACGGAAGTCCCGCCTCTGCGGTACCATGGCGCTGCCATGCCCATGGCCCTACTATCCGTCGCCTTGTCTCTGCATCCCTTTTCTTCACGATCAGTAGATGTCTTTGTGGCACTCCTCTGAGTCACCTCCATTCTGACTGATGCTTGATTTTGGGTAGCTAAGTCCCTCTGGACTCGTCGTCGCTTCCTCGCCCTTTTTCGACCCCCTGCTTCAACACCTCTGTGTTCTCCAAGCAGATCCCTTTGGTCGATGGAAAGACAGACTGCAACTCCCACGCATGGCCTCTGCCATCATGTTGTAGGGTTTGCACCGATTCTGTTCTCCTTAGCTTCCTTGGTAGCAACGTTCGCTTACTCGACCTTGTCCTCTGACTCGTCGGGCTCCCTTAAGCGAATGTGGGATCTGGAGAGTCCAACTCTCCAGCTGTTTCGATCATACCTCTGCATGATCAAGTCCCTCCCCTGGGACTCACTGGTACTTGCCTTCAAACTTTTTCCTTGGTGGAACACAGCCCCCATATGCTGATAGCCAAGGCTTTCATCTGATGCAAGATTCGATGCACGCACGGAAGACCCGCCTCTGCGGTACCATGGCCTTCACTCCTTGAATCCATAGCCCTTCTTGCCGTCGTGTTGTTCACCGAACTGGAGCTTCCAGTAGCTCCCGGTCATACCTCCGTATGACCCCGTCCCTCACGGGATTGTCTTCGTGTGTATCGCATTGCCACGAACTGTTCCACCACGATCCGCTGCACCATGTCGCCTCCTGGTGACATCTCCATTGCATTCTGATCCTTGTGGGATGAACTCGAATTGTGAACCCTCCCTGTGTGGCCTCTGCCAATACATCATAGGGTCTCTTTCACCTTCGATTTTGTTCGCTCCTTTGGCAATCGACCTTCATCCACCCACTCTTGGGTCACACCTAGATGAAGCACCGCTCTAGGACAGTCCGTCGCCTAGTAGCTCCCGAAGTCCACCGACTTCGCTGCAATTAGTGCACCATTGTCTGGATCCTGGGCCTCTGCCCCTACCAGCACAATCTCCGCTGCGCACCGCTCCCTTCAAACAACTTGAATGACAACACTGTGGCATATTCTTCAAGAGTACTCGCCTCCGCGTCCTCTTGCCCCGTGCCAAGGCCTTCTGAACCCAACTTCGCCTCCGCAAGTTGAGTCGCCTTAGTTCCTCCGTCAATTGCTTCTCTGAGGTAAGGTGCATGTGCCTTGAAGCTCCCTTCATCTTTGGCACCATGCAGGATGAGCCCGCCCCATCAGAAAGAAGGACTCATGGAACGACATGATCTCGCTCTTGCCTTTGCAAGAGTTCATGTCCTTGACCTCTGTCCAAGGAAAGTATTGTGCCTCCGCTCCATATTCCATCTTCTATGCTGGCTCCCTTCGTGCGGCTTGGGTACTTCGCCAAGTTACACCCAAGTTGCTCCGCTCCTCGTTTTGCATTGAGTTGATGGTGGCCCTCGCGCTCACCATTCCACGGGTCAGCCCTCCCTTGAGTCCGATCTCCATATCGACTCCAAGTGTGTCTTCATTTATGTTGCTTTTGGGTTGCTCCCCCACTTGATCTCGCAATGCATCCACCAATGCATTCTCTCAAGCGAGATCATGCGACGACTCCTCGCCGCTCGCAGAGTTGTTGTTTTTGAGGTCCTCCTCAACATGTGCGGTCCGTTGCACCTGGTTCTTGGTTCTCCCTCTAGAGAGCTGGGATCTCCTGGATATCTATCCCATTGGAGCAACATCTTTCTTCGCTTCGGAGACCACCATCCCCTTGGACTACTCCGATTTGCTGAACAAACTGCGCAAAGTTCTGCCTCCTGCAAACGCACTTGCTAGATTGCGACTCCACGTCAATACAGCCCCCACTGCGCCCCTCAAGGCCTAGCAACATGCTGAACTTGCTGCACTCTTCAGCCTCCTGCGGACGTATCCTTCATATGCCGAAGAGAAAGTTTCAATGCTCCATGGCACCGAGTTTCGGTCGCCTTGGGATGGCCACGAACATTCCATCGTCCGCATACAAGCCCTTGCATGAGTACCGAATCCTTCGAGTTAGCAATTCCCCTCACCTCTGTGAGCTTTGCACAACTCTTTCGGTCGTTGAGCAACTCATTCAACCTTGCATGGTCTCGTCCTTTACCAAGCGCCTCGCTTGCCTTGAGCACCATCAAGTATGGTTGTCAACGTCGAGTCGTAGCTCGAACTCAGCCATCCCAACCTTTGTGTGCTCCACATTCTTCCCAGCTTGCTTGTCCTCGTGGTGCCTCTCGCGCGAAGGAGTTGGCCATTCCTCTGAATGCCAATCTCGGATGCCCGCTCCTCTGAGCGACTCCTTTTCCTACATCGCCATGCCCGTTTTCCCCCAAAACGGTCGCGCGTGCCGGCTGCCCTCCTCGCAGCCCTGCTAGGTCCCCCACGTTTGCATGCCAAGTGTTTCAATGGGTGCTTGTCCCGCTCTGATACCATCTGTCACGGACTTAGCTGGTTTTGCCTAAGTCGTGCGGCACCCTTGCGTGTCCGTCCGCAAAGGTCAGCCTCCCCGAAACCTCCCATGGTCCCATAGGACCTACAAAAGAGAAAACGGGTTAGAGAAAAGTGCCTCAATCGGGATCCACAAGCAAACATCTCCTGAAACACTTCATTGACAATGCAAATTACAAATAGACTTTACAAGCTCAGAATAGTTGCACAACAAAGGGTTAAAATGGTCCATTACAGACCGAATTCTCTCACTAGTGTCCACATGACACAATCTTTACTTTCACGCCTAAAACGGCCATCAAGCCCACTTAAACGAGGCTGTTATGCCCATATGAAAAGACACGGACATACATAAGCATTCCATCAAACATCCAGTTTAGAAGTTTGTCCGTGACATTACGTCAGTTCGAAAATCTTCGTACGCTCGATGAAAACCGAAATTAGAAATGTAAGTTTAACTCGAAAGCATACGGAAGAGTATAATGAGAAGGTAAAGCAAGTAAGATAGTTTGCAATAAAGGTAAATAGTAATAAATAAATGCAAACCAGATTTTTATAGTGGTTTGGTCATCATGACCTATATCCACTCGCGATTCCTTTTCCGTCGAGGCCATCAGCATCCACTAACGATCTTCCTTCTGTTGGAAAATCTTAGGGGCGACATCACATGCGCAGTAGAAGAACAAAAACAAAATCCCTTATTCCCAAAGGGATATTCATCGTCGTGCAAAGATTGGTGCGCAAAAATCCGTGAAACTTAAAACTGCGTATAGAGTAGATTGTGTTACCTAGGGAGATCATATATCCCTGAATCCTTGCAGATCTCTAGGAGAGGGTGAAGGAGGTCAAACGTCCTCCTCTCTAGTGGGGATCCATACAGTAGGGCTGCAACGACGCTCCTCAAAACTCCAAACCTACTCTGAGGTGGAGAGGGGGAGGAGAATAGGAGAGACAAGTAAAGGCTCTAGCCTATAAACCATTGAATCCCTCCTATTTATAGAGGTCCCATGTCAAACCCTAATGGATCCTCCTCTATTGGGTATTAGATCTGCATCCAACTACCCAAGCCTCTTAGATTAGTGGATCTCTATCCAATAATCTCTTTTGGACTCTTATTGGATCTCATCCATAGGATCCAATAATTCAGGGGCTTATTGGATATCTAATAAGTCAGGGGCTCCGGCGGATATCTCATATCCAAACCTCTACTCATCGCAATGCCTACCATATGTGTGTGACCCTCTAGGCCCAATATCAAGCTGGTCGTGAGTCACACCTGTCAGAACACTTTCTGGCTCAGTGAATTCTTATCTCCATAATAATTCACTCGACTCATCGACTACGGACGTACTAGGCCATTATGCTGTAGTCCCCAGACGATACAAGGGAATCCAATCCATTGGACCTGTCTATCCTCCGTTACCGTATACCTATAGTCCCTGATCCATCTAATATCCTAGAGACCGTATACCGGGTATGGTGCTGTCAGACCCATACGGTTTCTACTCGAGTCTCGCTCTAATCGGATTCTCCCAGAGAACTCTTTCTCTCTCAATCCGAATGACCCTGACTAGGGATTTGTCTGAGCAAGAACACATAGGATATTCCTCTCATGACGCCGAGAGTGGATAATCCTCTATCGAGACTCAATAGCCCTCGTAAGGTCGACTACCACTCCCAATGACTGGTTGTACTAGATTTGGGACATCCAAACCTATAAGTCCGGCATTAAAGAATGAAGCACTCATATAGGACATCCTTGGTGTCTCAAGTCTAAGGACCAGATACACCATTGGGACTACGAAATCGCTATATGACAATAAGGCATCATTATCATCATCACTTGAGTTATCACTCTGTTGGTATTCTATTATTCAAAGTGTCAAATCCTTCCAGTTCTTTGGAAGGTTATTCTCATGTTCGTTTTGTGCCATATAACTCATTTCATAGGTCATTAAAGATCCGATAAGTTCTTCAAATGAAAAATAGTTCAAATCTTTGGCCTCTTGAATGACCATTACTTTAGGGTCCCAACTCTTTAGAAGGGATCTCAATATTTTGTTGACAAGTTCAAAGTTAGAAAAACTTTTACTAAGCACTTTTAGAACGTTGACAACATCCGTAAACCGGGTGAACATGTCTCCAATGGTCTCACTTGGCTCCATCTGAAACAATTCAAAATCATGCATCAAAAAATTGATTTTCGAATCTTTTACTTTACTAGTGCCTTCGTGTATGATTTCAAGTGTATGCCAAATGTCAAAAGCTGTTTTGCAAATAGAAACTCGATTGAATTCAATTTTATCTAAAGCGCAAAACAAGGCATTCATAGCCTTGGCATTTAAAGAGAACGTCTTCTTCTCCAACTTATTCCAATCATTCATTAGAAGAGAAGACCTTTAAAATCTATTTTCAATAATATTCCATAAATCAAGGTTCAAGGAAAGCAAGAAAACTCTCATCCGAGTTTTCCAATAAGTGTAGTTCGTCCCATTGAACATGGGAGGACGAACGATAGAAAAACCCTCTTGAAAGCCGAAAAGAGTCATTTCTCTTGGGTGTTAAAACAAACAAGAAAAAAATGTGGCTCTGATACCAACTATTAGGATCGAGTTGGCACTAAGAGGGGGCGGTGAATTAGTGCAACGAAAAAATTACGTCGGTTCGAAAATCTTCATACGTTTGATGAAAACCGATATTAGAAATGTGAATTTAACTTGAAAGCATACGAAAGAGTGTAATGAGAAGGTAAAGCAAGTAAGGTAGTTTGCAATAAAGGTAAATAGCAAGAAGTAAATGCAAACCAGATTTTTATAGTGGTTCGATCGTCGTGACCTACATCCATTCCCAATTCCTCTTCCGTCGAGGCCACCGACATCCACTAACAATCTTCTTTCAATGGATGAAGATCAACTACCCTTACAACTCGATTCTCCTTTTGACAGGTTCAGGAGAGAACCTTTACAACCCCCTTCACTCCTCTCTGAAATAAGACTAACACTTAGAGCTTGAGAGGAGCTCTCACAAGATTACAATAGCATTTTTGTTTCTTTTTGCTCTAAATTCTTGTGTTTGTTAGCCAAGGATGAGAGGGATATTTATAGGCCTCAAGTGGATTCAAACTTGGAGCCTAAAAGAGTCTCATCCCCAGTTTTCGGGGTACCACCGCCTGCAGCACTAATACTACGTAGTACCACCGAAATTCTTGTGTTTGTTAGCCAAGGATGAGAGGGATATTTATAGGCCTCAAGTGGATTCAAACTTGGAGCCTAAAAGAGTCTCATCCCCAGTTTTCGGGGTACCACCGCCTGCAGCACTAATACTACGTAGTACCACCGCCTAGTCTAGCGGTACCACCAACTAGAAGACTGTGTCTGGGCGGTGCCACTGCCTGACACTGGGCAGTACCACCACTTGACATAGTCTTCGAGACTGTGCCTTGTAGATTGAGCCATCGACGGTGCCACTAGTTGAGTCATTGTTTGGGCCTTTCACTTAGCCCAACATAGCCCAAACTTGGGCCCAATTGGCCCCTAATTGAGTTGGCCTAATTCCAACTCAATTATGTGCTAACTATGAATTTTAAGGCATACACTAAGCTAAATAAGTCCAGTAAGTGTAGGTTTCTTCCGACCAGCTTCCGGTGAACTTCTGACGATCTCTCGGTAGTGTTCCAGCGGACTCTCAACAAGCTCTTGGACTTCATGACGATCATCTTGGCAAGTTCCAACAAGCTTCTTTAGCAAGCTCCTGGATTTCTCGGTCAATTCCGGCAGAACTTCCGACAAACTTTCAGACTTCCGACGAACTCTCGAACTCCCAACGAAATCTCGTTCTGGACTCCGGTACTTCATTTTACTTTATGCCTTGATCGCTATTATAGTTAAACCTACACACTTAAAACCTACTTCGATCTAAACAATTATTACAAAGCTTGAGTCAAATGTTGTCCGGCATGTCATTGGTTCATTGACGCTTCGTTCGATTCTTCAACGCATTGTCCTCTTTTGCAGCCTGTTGCTCAATCGGCCAGTTGACCTCCGCAACTTCGATTTCCTTGGCACAATTTCCTCTCTTCTTGGCCTAATGCCCGAATCCCTAGCTCGAAGCCTTCTATCGATACATCGACCGATCCTCTAGCTCGACGTCTAATCTTTTGACATGTTCCACTCTGGCCCAACATGATTCTTTCTGCTTTTAATTATCTCTCCTTGATCGAAGCTTCTCGCGTCACTTAAAACGTAGATCAGATAAACACTATTAATTAGTTTCATCATCAAAATCCGAGATTTAACAATTATGTGATTCACAAGAAAATAATGGGTGATAGAAGATCATATCTTGATTATTTATTTTTTTGTAAAATCTACATGTTATTTATTTATATTGCATCTTTATATTCAGATAATATCGCTTTCAAATCCCTTATATAGCATACTTGATGTCAATTGCCTCACTAGTCCAAACTATAAAGATTAGCTCTACAACTTGAGAATCATTCTCATAATGAAGAAAATCACATATGTCCTTGGCACAATGATGCCCATGCCCGAGGAAGAGGTAAGTAAGGATGAGATCACTTGCTACGTGAAGTACATAGATGACTCCACCCTCACTCAGTGTTACATATTGGGCTCCATGACTCCCGAGTTACAAAGGTAGTATGAAAAGATAGATGCCAGATTCATTTTCCTATATCTCTGCAAATTGTTTGAGGAATTAGGAAAAACTCAGCGATATGAGATCCTCAAGAGTCTCTTCTGCACTAGGATGACTGTGGGGACACCGGTTCAAAACCATGTCCTTAAAATAATTGAGTGGATAGAGAAGCTCACAGGTCTAGGAATGGTCCTAGAGGATAACCTATGTGTGGATCTTGTGCTTAGTCCCTATTAGATTCCTTTTCTTAGTTCATTATGAATTTTAACATAAACAAGCTTGAGGTGACTCTCCCAAAGCTCCTCAATATGTTGAGGGAGACTAAGAGCATCATCAGGAAAGAGAAGCCAGTTCTCTATGTTGGTGAGATCAAAAAGAAAAGGAAGGTAAAGAAGTCCCTTAAAAAGGGCAAGGGCAAGGGTAAGGGCAAACTAGGTATAGCAAATATTTCTAACAAGGACCCAGTATAGGACAAAGGACAATGCTTCCATTGCGACAAAGATATGCATTGGAAGAGGAACTGCAAAAAGTACCTTGCAGAGAAGGCGAAATAAATGCTTGGAGAAGCTTTAGGTACATTCATGATCAGTCTTCATTTGTCAAACTCTTATGATAACACATGAGTATTGGATACTGACAATGCTTATCATATCTACAATTCATTGTAGCTTCTAGCAAGACCTAGGAGATTGGCAAGAGGCGAGATTGACCTCAAGATGGGAAATGAAGCAAAAGTTACTATAGTAGCTGTTAGCGAGATCACCCTACATCTACCTAGTGGAACAACTATTGCATTGGATGCATGTTACTTTGTTCCTTCTATTATCAAAAATATTATTTTTATTTCATATTTGACAGTTAGTGGATATAAACTAGTTTTTGAGAATAATGATTGCTTAATAATATTAGATGATAAGATCATCACTAGAGGAATATTGCATAATGGTTTATTTATACTAAACACTACTCTGCATATCATGAATATAAGTCTGTCCAAGCAGAAACGAGATGAGGTGAACAATGCATACTTGTGACATTATAGGTAAGTCACATCCATGAGAGAAGGATTCAAAAGTTACCGAAGGATAGATACCTAGATCCATTTGACTATGAGTCATATGCAATTTGCGAGTTTTGCCTTCATGGAAAACTGACTAGCTTTCCATTTAGTGGAACTAGAGAGAGAGCCACTAAGTTATTGGAACTTATATATAGCGATGTATGTGGTCCCATGTCAACCCAAGCCATAGGTGGTTACTCCTACTTCATTACTTTCACTAACGATTTCTCTAGGTACGAACATGTATACTTGATGAAGTACAAGTCTGAAGCCTTTGAGAAATTCAAGGAATATAAGATTAAAGTAGAGAACCAAACTAAAAAGAGTAATAAGACTCTTCGATCAGATTGAGGAGGTGAGTACTTGAGTACAAAGTTTACCTAGTTCCTCAAGGACTATGAGATTCTATCCCAATGGACACCTCCTTATACAACTTATCTCAATGGTATATCGGAAGGAGGAATCTCACGCTATTAAACATGGTACGATCCATGGTGAGTTTCATCGACCTACCCATCTTATTCTATAGATTCTCTCTAGAGTCCGCAGCTTACCTTCTGAATATGGTTCTAACTTAGTCAGTAGTGTCTACACCATATGAGATATGGAAAGGAAAGAAACTTGATCTTAAGGTTGTTAAGATTTACGGTTGCCTTGCTCATGTTAGGAGACACAACCTTAACAAGTTGGAATCTAGGATGGAATTGTGCAAATTCGTGGGATATCTCAAGAAAACTTATGGGTATTATTTCACCTAAACTAACTCGATTTAGATAAATTATTACAAAGCACGAATTATCTATTGTCCGGTATGTCATTGGTTCTTCCGACGCTTCGTCCGATCCTTCGGTGCATCGTCCTCTCCTTCGGCATATTGCCTAATCAGCATGTTGACACTCACAACTTCCGATCTCTTTAGTGCAATATCCGATCCTTTGGCCCGATGCCCGAATTCATGGCATGAAGCCTTCTGCCGACACATCGACCCATCCTCCGGTCCGACGTCCAATCTTCTGACATGTTCAACTATGGCCCAACTTTTGATTCCTCCCGTTTTAATCACTTTGCCTCTCATAATTGAAGCTTGTCCTGCATCACTCAAAATGCAGATTAGATCATAACATTATCAATTGGTTTCATCATCAAAATCTGAGATTCAACAATCTCTCCCTTTTTGATGATTACAACCAATTGATGATGGAGTTAACCTTAACTCCCCCTATCAATATGTCATATTGATAGAATCTTTAAATTCAAAAAATCATACAATGTATCGAAATATAAAATCATCCTTACGTGCATGATTCCAAATCATCATAAAAATATTACATCATATCATGCATGATCATCATACCTTCTCCCCCTTTGTCATCAACAAAAAGGAGATGTGTAACTTTCAAGATTTAGAGATATGCAAGCTTAGCGATTTAGCAAAATTTTCATCACTTTGGAACATGCAAGCTAGTGAGTTCTTTCTTCTCTTTTGAGAAGTGTAATTTTTGCTTTCTTTGCAATGTTCAAGCTAGCAAATTTAGCAATTTTTATATCATTTTTAAACATGTAAGCTAGTGAATTTTTCATCATTTTATAACATACAAGCTAGCAATTTTGTTTTTCTTTGCGATGTTCAAGCTAGCAAGTTATTTCTAAAAAAAATATAAATTTTTCATCATGCAAGCTAGCATATTTTACATCATTTTAGAATATACAAGCTTGCAAATTTTATATCATTTTAGAACATACAAGCTAGCAAGTTTTTTGAGACGTGAAGTTTAGCAAAGTTTTTGCTTCTCTTCAGATAGCAACTTTTTGCTTCTCTTTACAATTGTGCAAGCTAGATCTTTTTGCTAATTTTTATGATGCACAAGCTAGCAAGACTATCTCCCTTAAGATGTGCAAGCTTGCAAGTTTTGCCTTTCTTTGCAAGCTAGCAATATGCTTTTCTTGAGATATGCACACTAGCAATTCTTTATCCTCTTTTGTCATAGGCAAAAAGAGGGGAATAGCACAAATGTGTAAATATTCAAGTTATCACGTGGAAGATATCAAGAAAAATTTGGTGATAAGATATACTTCATGAATACAAGGAATTATACAAAAAAAAAAATCATATCATGAAAGATAAGATTATGTGAATACCAAAAGACATGATTCATTTTGATAAATATTTTCTTTAATAAAATGTAAGAAATCATCCGAGAATAAAAAGTGAGGGATCTTGATTCACATAAGAAAAATCTCAACTTATCATGATTTAATAAATATTCTCTTAAAAGAGTGAATCATAAATGCATCAAGAAAGATGTTTCATGTTGAATATATCACATAAAAAATACGATAAATGATTTAGTTGGATATATCTTCTCATTAGTAAAATGAGTCATATGAAAATAGATCCAAAATCATCATCAAAATCACTTTTCAAAAAATTCAATGAAGGCAATGTAGATAGATTCACATGAGAACTTGATTTATGCATAATGTCTCAATTTATCTCGAATCATAAAAAATTTAGAGTATCAAGTGAAGAAATCATGATTCGTGTGATAAAAAGATTACCGATTCGTGCATTCAAACTATTATTACTTCAACTCATCATGTATAGTTTCAAAATGTAAAATCATCAAATATGATACAAATATTTATTTTCAAAACATTCAAATTGACAAATCATCAAACTTATTTTCATAATTTAAGAGATAATGTAAAATAGATTCATAACTAAGAATCACTTGTTGAAAAAAAATCAAAAAGCTATAGACATATTTTCAAGAAACATGCATTCTCCCTTTTTTGTTTCAATTTCAGTGATTTGATTTCATAAAAGCATGCCCTAGTCTTTTTACGCCAAATTAAAACATGTATCATCATTTAAAACCAAAAAATAAGATTTATCACAAAAATCATCAAGATCAAGAGTGTAGCCCATAATTCCAAAACATATGATTTCAATTCATTACTTCAAATCCTCTTCATAATATAAAATCATTAAGCATGATACCAAACCTTTTAATATTTTCATTATATCATTACATCATTAAAACATAAAGCTTGATTTCATTGAACATAAGGCATTTTCAATCAATATCATTTTGTTTGTTTTTTTTTGTAGTAATGCATTTTCAGTCAAAAAGATTAAGTGAATCTAACTTTTTGATGCTTAGTCTTCCGTACAAAAGCCATGCATCATCATTTATAATCGTAAACAATATGAAAATCATCAAAATACACATTATTGCTTCGTACATAGAATTAATCTTATAAGTGTACAAGCATTAGATTTAAATCTAACATTTTATTCCTTTATCATAAAACATACAATTTTCATAATCAATTTTTTTATATATACTGTTTTTAAACTAATTTAAAAATAACTCATGTAATGCATCAAGTTATTTCAAAATAAGGTAAATACATTTCGGGTGAGTTACATACCTCATTGTGAAAGGCCACCTCGTCTTTGTTGGTTTGCTCCTCATCTTCGGATGCGCTTGATTTGTCCTTTAGCAACTTTTTTTTTAGTTTTGTATACTTATCGTTAGAGTGACCCAGCTTCTTGCGTTCATAGCAAGTAGTTGCATTCTTTTTAAGTTTGTTTTTATTCTTTAATTCTTGTTTCATGAACTTTTTAAGCTTTATTGTTAAGAGTTCAAAGTCATCATCACTTGAGCTTTTGTGGTCTTCTTAAGTTCTAAGTGCCAAATCCTTCATATTCTTTGGAATGTTGTTCTCATGTTCATCAAGTTTATCATGTGCCTTGCAAGTCATTTCATAGGTCAATAATGACCCGATAAGTCCTTCAAGTGGAAATTTGTTTAAGTCTTTTGCCTCTTATATTGCAGTTACTTTAGGATCCCAACTCTTTAGAAGAGATCTTAATATCTTATTAACAAGTTTAAAATTTGAAAAACATTTACTAAGAGCTTTTAAACTATTGACGACATTCGTATATCAACAATAGTTTCGCTCGGCTTTCTTTGAACTAATTCAAAATCATGCATCAAAAGATTAAATTTAGATTCTTTAACTCTATCCGTTCCTTTGTGTGTGATTTCAAGTGTGTGTCAAATCTCATAAGTCGTTTCACAAATAGAAACTTGATTGAATTCATTTTTATCCAAATCATAAAATAGAGCGTTCATAGCTCTAACGTTTAAAGAAAACATTTTCTTCTCTAGATCAATCTATTCGTTCATTGGTCTAGAGGGTTTTTGAAAGCCATTTTCAACAATACTCCATAAATTTAAATCCAAAAAAGCAAAAAAAACTCATATTCGAGTCTTCCAATATGTGTCATCCGTCCCATTAAACATAGGAGGACGAATAATAAAGTGGCCCTCTTGAAAGCCGAAAAGAGCCATTTCTCTTGGGTGTTAAACCAAATGAGAAAAATGTGGCTCTGATACCAACTATTAGGATCGAGTCGGTACTAGGGGGGTGAATTAGTGCTTACAATATAAATGACATCGGTTTTGAAACTTCGTACGATAAAAACCGATATCGGAAATGCTTAACTTTGAAAGTGTATGGAAGCGCAGTGAAAGTAAGAAATCAGTTTGCAATGAAAGTAAAGAGCTTAAAGTAAATGCAAACCGAGTTTTATAATGGTTCGGTCATCATGACTTATATCCACTCTCGATTCTTCTTCCATCGAGGTCACCGGCATCTATTAATAGTCTTCCTTCAATGGGCGAAGACCAACTACCCTTACAACTCTATTCTCCTTTTGACAAGCTCAGGAGAGAACCTTTACAGGTTTTATACCTCTCTTAAGATATGGAGGGGAACACTCAACACTTTTCAAGCTTTTTCAACTCTTTTTGGTCAAGGATTCTTTCCCTCTTTCTACCCAATTCTTGTTACTTTATGCAAAAATAGCTGGGGTATTTATAGACCCCAAATGACTTCCAAATTGGATAAAAAAAAAGTCTCATCCTAGGTTTCTCAGGTCCTAGCGGTACCACCACTTGTGTAGGGCAATACCACCGCCTACAGCACTAACATTAGGGGGTACCATCACCTAGTCTAGCAGCACCACCACTTGGGAGATTGTGTCTAGGCGGTACCATCGCCTAACACTGGGTGGTGCCACCACCCTATCTGGTGGTACTACTGCTTGACACAGTCTTGAAGTCAGTGTCTCCGAGACTGAGCCACTAGTGGTGCCACCGCCTGACCCAACTTTTGGGTCACTAAATGGGCCTTTCTCTTGGCCCAAAATAGCCCCACTTTGAGTCCAATTGGCCCATAATTGAGTTGGCCTAATTACATTCCTAACTAATACAATTACGACCTAAACTAACTCGATCTAAACAAATTATTATAAAGCATGAATCATCTATTGTCCGACATGTCATTGGTTCTTCCAACGCATCGTCCTCTCCTTTGGCGTATTGTCCAATCGGCATGTTGACACCCGCAACTTTCGATCTCCTTGGTGTAGTGTCCGATTCTTCGGCCCGATGCCCGAATTCACGGCACGATGCCTTCTGCCGACATGTCGACCGATCCTCTGGCCCGATGTCCTATCTTCTGACATGTTCAACTCCGGCCCAACATCTGATTCCTCCTACTTTAATTAATTTTCCTCTCATGATCGAAGCTAGTCCTGCGTCACTCAAAATACAGATTAGATCATAACATTATCAATTAGTTTCATCATCAAAATTCGAGATTCAACATATTGGATACCGGTAGTACTTATCACATTTGTATTTCGTTGCAGATTCTAACAAAGCCTAGGAGACTAGTGAGATGCGAGATGGACCTCAAGATGGAGAATGAAGTAAGAGTTGTTACTGTTGCTATTAGTGAGGTCACTTTACATCTGTTTGGTGAAGCTACTATTGCATTAGATGCATATTATTTTGTCCCATCTATTATTAAAAATGTTATTTCCATTTCATGTTTGACATTGAATGGTGATAACAAGACCATCACTAGAGGGATATTGCATAATGGTTTATTTATGCTAAACACTGCTTCATATATCATGAATATAAGCATGTCCAAGAGGAAATGAGATGACGTGAATAATGCATACCTGTGACATTATAGGCTAGGTCATATCCATGAGGGAAGGATTCAAAAGTTATTGAAGGATGGATACTTAGATCTATTCGACTATGCGTTATATGCAACTTACGAGCCTTGGCTTCATGGAAAGTTGACCAACCATCCATTTAGTAGAACTAGAGAGAAAGCCACTGAGTTACTAGAACTCATATATATTGATGTATGTGGTCCCATGTTAATTCATGTCATAGGTAGTTACTCCTACTTCAATACTTTTACTAACGATTTCTCTAGGTATGGACATGTGTACTTGATTAAGTACAAGTCTGAAGCCTTTAGGAAATTCAAGGAGTATAAGAATTAAGTAGAGAACTAGACTGGAAAGAGTCTCAAGACTCTTTTATCAGATCGAGGAGGTGAGTACTTGAGTATAGAGTTCACCTAGTTCCTCAAGGACTATGGGATTCTATCCCAGTGGACACCTCCTTATACATCTCAGCTCAGTTGTGTATTTGAAATGAGAAATCACACGCTGTTAGACATGGTGTGGTCCATGATGAGTTTCGCCAACCTACTAGTCTCATTCTAGGGATATGCTATCACATCTTTGATTTTTTTTTTTTTTTATATCTTTCCATACATTTAGAGCCAAGTAGATAAACATCACTTTATCATTTATAAACATTTATTACAATTCATTTATTCATCAAATCACAAGTAGAAAGGTAAACATAGTGATGTTAACTTTAAGAATCATCCAAATGGCTCTACCTAGCGGTAGAGGAAGGTTCGTTCTTCATTGGAATCCGATTTAGTACTAGAGGGAGGCTGCTTTGAAAATCAAAAACAAAGAAAATTCAGTAACGCTGAGTAGGAACCCCAAAAGTCAACTCAAAATGAATACATGATCAAAATTCAATCATCCCATTGGCATATATCAAATACTCGAAGGAGCACTCCCCCAACAGCGGATGGAGAGGCTTTATCCTACGGGATGAGTTTGTGTTCTCCTAACAGCGGATGGAGGCAAACTCATATTGCACTCCCAACAGCGGATGGAGTGGTGTCCCTCACCCGTCAAAGTGGGGATGCATTCCTCCCAATAGCGGATGGAGGAACCGTCCAGCCGCCATGTCTGACGGCCCATTAATCCCCGAAGGGAATCACCCTACTTGCTCTCGGTAGGGAAATAACATAATCTCACATTGGTCATGTCCATATCGGGATGAAATAACACATTTAAAATATCTCTTTCAAATATCATCAATATCAAATAATACAAATTAGCCCTCAATTGACTTGAACCTTAGTTCAATCGATCCAATTGAATAGAACCTAATTGAACTGATCTCTAATCCTCATTTAAGTGGTCTGGAACCACCCTATACTAGTATAATTTGGACTAGATTAGGTTCAATTTAGGTTAAACTGACTTGAATAAGTTAATCAATTAGGAATCACCCTGAATCGATCTAGACTAATCAAGCCTAGTTTAATTCAAATAATATTTTGGGTTCAAATCCAACAACAATATTGGGCTAGATTAGGCCAGCCCATCTATTGTTCATGTGCATTACACATAACTGGGTATGCATTACATAAAGCTAGCCCATTAACTAGTCATGTGCGTCGCATGTGACTGCCCATGATGGTTGGGCTGGGTTAGCCTGTGGGCCAAGGCCTAACCCATGGGTAGGGCCTAGCTTACGGGCTGGGCCTGGTCTATGAGCAATTTTAATCCAATTTATATCCAATTTCATACCACAACATATATTCACTAACAATTATATAAACAAAAACATAATAACACATTAAAAGATAGATTGAGAGATAAGCTTTAATATAAAGAAATAACCTTCTAAATTTAAATAGAAATCATACTTTCAACCCATGTATAATTTCAACATATTCTAGTCAAATAAATTTTAAATCATTCAGAATAGCACATTTTAAATTTCAGATCAAAGAATATCAAAAATTTTAGATAACATATATTAATCGAACAAATTTTTTAATCCATATAAGATTAAAGATAAGTTGTAATGCTAGGAAATATCATATATTTAATACATAAAACATGTAAATTTTTAATATATTTAAATCTAAAAATAAAAATCATAAGCAAGGGTCAAAAAATATTATAAAAACTTCAGTTGATAGTCTTTAATACAATAATAAAAATTTTGACATTTACAGAATTGATAAATATTTTTTAAACTACAAAACTTTCAACATTTAAAGAATCAAAATAAAAACTAAAACTTTTATTTTCAAGAAAGGTAGGGAAACCTACCTCTCATCAACATGGTATAACTCCTCGTTCCTCCCGTTGGTGGGCTCGGTTAAGTGAGGAATGAAATAGAAAAATCTCTCCCCTTAAATAGGAGGAGGTGAGCCTCCATTAAAGGAAATTTATTTTTATTTTTATATTTATTTAATATAAATTATTTCTATTTAATATACTAACAAATATGATATCATCTTATTTGGAATGCTTAATAGTTATTTCCTAATTCATAATAACAAACAAGGAAATAGATTAAGATTTCCTAAATTACAATGGCAAATAAGGAAAAAAATTAATTCCTAACTTAATTATTTGATTTAATTACATATGCCCTAGAGTCCGCAGCTTACCTTCTGAACATAGTTCCAACTAAGTTGGTAGTCTCTACACCATATGAGATATGAAAAGGAAAGAAGCCCGATCTTAAGGTTGTTAAGATTTGAGACTGCCCTACCCATATTAAGAGAGACAACCCCGATAAGTTGGAATTTAGGATAGAGCGTGCAAGTTCGTGGGATATCCTAAGAAAACTTATGGGTATTATTGCTATCACCTTGAGGACCAATAGGTCTTTGTAGGCAAGATAGTAGGGTTCCTTAAGAAGGAATACATTCTTGATGGAGACAGTGGGAGCGTGATAGAGTTGAGCTAGGTTGGAGAACCTAGCTTGAGCACCATTCCATAACTAGAGTCTATTCAGGTACCCAACACACAAGTTCCAACTTTATATAGGTCCGATAGAGTACCCCATTCTCTTGAGAGATATGTGAGACATATCAATAGAAAGGATGTTGAGGATATTGATCCTTAGACCTATGAGAAGGCTATTATGAGTATAGACTTTGGGAAGTAGCAAGTGTTAGGATCAAGAACGGTACTAAGAGGGGGGGGTGAATTAGTGCAGTGAAAAAATCTTAGATTTTGAAAAAATGTTTGTTTCGATTCAATCCGTTTTGGAAATAAATTGAACTTGAAAGCTTTCGTAAAAGTGCTAAGAGAAGGTTAAGGAAGTTTGCAGTAATGTAAATTGCACAAATAGAAAGGCAAACCAGAATTTAGAGTGGTTCGGTCAGAATGACCTACATCCACTTTCGGATTCCTCCTTCGTCGAGGTCACCGGCATCCACTAAATGCCTTCCTTCAATAGGCGAAGGCCAACCATCTCTTTACAGTGCTTTCTCCTTTTCACGGGTTTAGGAGAGAACCCTTACAAGTCTCAGACCTCTCTTAAATGATCTCAACACTTAGAAAGGGAGGAGGAGAACTCTAGCACTTTTACAACTCTTTAACACTTCAAAGACTCAAGATTATGTTAGGACCGGAGCGGCACTAAGAGGGGGGGGTGAATTAGTGCAGCGGTAAAGAACAATAAACTTTCGACGATTTAAACACTTTCGGAAACTTCGTACGATAAAAGCAACGTTTCGCTTGAAACCGTTTCGATTGCGCTTTAACTTAAAGGCATACGTAAGAAGGAGACAAAGAAGTAGAGCATCAAAGTAGACGTGGAGAGGGCACTGGTATCGAGCAGGAAGTAAATGCAAACCAGAGAAGACGGTAGTTTATAGTCGTTCGGTCAATCGTGACCTACATCCACTCCTCCGATTCCTCTTCCGTCGAGGCCACCGACATCCACTAATGATCTTCCTTTACTAGGCAAAGATCAACCTCCTTCTTACACCCCTCTTACAACCTCTTACAAGTGGTTCACCCTTTTACAAAGATTTCAATGAAAAGAAAGGAGGTGAACACTAAAGCTATTGAAAACAAGACTTTTCCTAAAGCTTTTCTCAACTTCTAGCTTCTCAAAAGGTTGTTCTCTCTGCTGAGAATTGGGGGGTATTTATAGACCCCAAGAGGATTCAAATTTGGGTTCCAAAATTTGAATTCTCTTGAGTTCCCGAGGCTGGCGGTGCCACCGCCTATTGACCGTTGCACTAGCGGTGCCACCGCCCGACTTCTCGGGTGCTGGGCGGTGCCACCGCCTAATCCGGCGGTACCACAGCCTGATCCCTCGGCCTCTGGGTGGTGCCACCGCCTAGTCTAGGCGGTGCCACCGCCTACACTATTTCAGCTCACTGGTTGGGCTCCAAACTTGGCCCAAACCAGTCCAAACT
>LVTN01001558.1:39692-68049 GCA_001649415.1 Musa itinerans
ATATATGTAATAATTAATATAAAGTAATATATGCCAAAATATAATAAGCAAAAAGATTCCGTATCAAGTCATACATGCCATCACTCATGTGATTGGCTTGTTGGGCACCTATGACTAGCACTTTCCACAGTAAAGGCTTGGTTATTTAGACATTTCTCCATAAAGGAATTAGGGGAAGCATCCTACATCTTAGGGATTCGAATCTATAGAGATAGATCCAAGAGGATGCTTGGCTATCCTAGTCTAAGTATATAGACACCATTGTCAAAAAGTTTCGCTTGGAAAATTCCAAGAGAGGTCTCATACCGATGAGACATGGGATATCGCTTTCTAAGAGTATGTCCCCAAGGGCTCTTAGAAAAAGGGCAAATATAGATAGGATACCCTATGCCTCAGCGATAGGGTCTTTCATATATACTATGCTATATACCAAGCTTGATGTAACACATGCTCTAAGTGTAAGGAGCAGGTATCAAGCGGATCCAAGCTTGAAGGAGGATAAAAGAGGTCAAGCATCCTCCTCTTTAGCGGTGATCCACATAGTAAGGCTACGATGATGCTCTTCGAATCGTTGCCCAAAACTTCACACCTGCTATTTTATGAGAAGAATGGGGGAGAGGAGAATATGAGGTGGCAACCAAGAAGCCTCTTGCCTATGGGTGTTTGGTTCCCTCCTATTTATAAAGGCCCCTTATTTACTTAACTATAATGGATCCTGCCCTATTGGGTATTGGATCTTCATCCAACTACCCAGGCCTCTTAGATTAGTGGATTTCTATCCAATAATCTCTCATTGGCTCTTATTGTATCTCATCCATAGGATCCAATAATTCAAGAGCTTATTGGATATCCAATAAGATAGGGGTTCCAACGGATATTTCATATCCGAACCTCTACTCGTCGCAATGCCTACCATATGTGTGTGACCCTCTAGGCCCAATATCGAGCTGGTTGTGAGTTATACATTTGAGAACTCCTTTTGGCTCAGTAAATTATTATCTCCATAATAATTCACTCGACTTATCGACTACGGACGTACAAGGCCACTACGCCGAAGTCCCAAACGATATATGGGAATCTAATCCATTGGACCTGTCTATCCTTAGTTACCAGTATATCTATAGTCTCTCATCCATCTAATACCCCAGAGACCGTATACCAGGCATGGTACTGTTAGGCCCACACAGTTTCTATTAAAGTCTCGCTCTAATCGGAGTCTCCAAACTCTTTCTCTCTCAATCTGAATGACCTTGGCCAGGGATTTGTCTGAGTAAAAACACATGAGATATTCCTCTCATGACACTGAGAGTAGATGATCCTCTATTGACACTTAATAGTCCTTATAAGGTTGGCTGCCACTCTTGATGACCAGCTATGCTAGATTTGAAACTTCCAAGCCTATAAGTCCAGTATCAAAGAATGAAGTACTCATATAGGACATCCTTGGTGTCTGAAGTATAAGGACTAGGTACACCATTGGGATAACGGAATCGATGTCTGACAATGAGGTATCATTAACAATCTAGCATTCCGTGAGCGAATCAATTAGTGAACTCATTCTCCAATGAGCACTTATACTATAGCTCTAGTGTCCTCAAACGAGCAGCTATGAGACCAGCTACCTCCATCATATTGACGGGTATACAACACCCCAGTCTGTCCGGTTATCTTGATGTCCATTTCGAGTAACATATGATCAAGATTATTTAGGGTTTATATTTAAAGGTGAATTGATCTCATTATCATGATCTAATCAAGATCCGATTCCCATTGCACAAATTCATGGACATCACAATATATATATATGTATAAATGCAATAACCAATATAAAGTGATAAAATATCAAATAATATAATAAGTAAAAAGAGTGCGTGTTATGTCACACGTGCCATCACTCACGTGATTGGCTTACAGGGCATCTATGACTAACACTTAATAGATATTAGATCCTCATCCAATAACCATTCTAAGCTCTATTAGACCTCACCTAATGGATCTATTAGAATAGGGGCTTGTTGGATATCCCATATTCAATTCTTTATTCATCATGTTGTCCACCATTTGTTTGTGACTCTCTAGGCCCAATACCAAGTTGGACATGAGTTACACCTATTAAAACTCTTTTTGACACGATGAATTATTATCCCCATAATAATTCACTTAACTCATCGATTATAGATATACTAAACCACTACGCCATAGTTCCTAACTGATATAGAGGAATCTAACTCATTAAACCTATCTGCCCTTGGTTATCAAATGTATCTACAGTCCCTCATCTATCTAATATCTCAAATACCATATATTAGGCATGGTGTTGTCATGCCTATACGGAATCTATTTGAGTCTTACTCTAATTAGATTCTCTTGGAAATCTCTTCTCTCTCAATCCGAATCTCACGCTTATTGGATTCATCATGATCCGACTAACCTTGGCCATAGATTTGCTTGAGTGAGAACATACGAGATATTCCTCCCATGATATCAAGAGTTGATAATCCTTTATTGATACTCAATTACCTTCGTAAGATTGGTTGTCATTCCCAATTACCGATTGTGCTAGATCCGAAACCTTCATACAAGTCTGGTATTAAAAAATGGAATACTCAAACAAGGTATCCTTAGTATCTTAAGTTGAAGGACTAAATATATATTTGGGACTATGGAATCACTATATGACGATGAGGTATCATTGACCATCTAGCATTCTATAAATGGATTATTCAGTGAACTCATTCTTCAATAAGCACTTGCACTATATCCCTAGTGTCCCCACATAAGCAACTATGAGACCAGTTGCCTCCATCATATGGATGAGTATATAATACGCTAATATGTTCGGTTATCTTGATGTCCCTCTCAAGTAACCTATGACTAGAAATATTTAAGATCTATGTTTAAAGGCGAATTGGTCTCATTATCATGATCTCATCATAATTTAATTTTCATTGAATAGATCCAAATATATCATAATATATATTTACCACATAATATAAAGTGAGAAAATACCATTATTAATATTAACTAAAAGAGATTGTGCAGTGTATTATATGTGTCATCACTCACGTGATTGGCTTACAGGGCACCTATAACTAGTAATACCGAGGATAAGATAATTTGCCAAAAGCTCGAACAAAGGATTGTAAGATAGAAAGACATGCCAAAAGCTTCAATGTTGTGTCAGATGAAGTTGGGTCAAGATTTAAGTATTCTATGATCAATTTTAGTTATTTTCAAGCTAAATTAGAGCCCAAGCTTATAATAACTTTTGGGCTTGACTTTGGACTAAAATTGGGCTTATAGGAGACCCAACATGTGACCTAAAGCTAACCTAGGTAGTGGTATCGTTAGGTTTAAGCGATCATATCACCTTAGTCAGCTAAAAACATAAAAAATCATTGTTAGCCTTTTTGACTAGGCTATGGTACTACTTGAGTCAACTAATCATACAAATAGGTCTTGTCAACACTATCGATGATAGTACCACCATGGTTAGCGATGATATTGCTCAAATTTCAAATATTGTAACGGTAGGATCGTTAGAGTCCAATTTTGTAGTTTTGATTCAAAAGTTACGGTGATAGTATCATCTAATGTCAATGGTAGTTGTTAGGAACAAGTCGACATTTAGAGAGGGGGGTAAATTAGTGTAGCGGTAAAAACGTCGATTCGAAAATCTCATTCGATAGAAACTATTTCGAAAAGATAATAACTTAAAAGCGTTCGAAAGAGTGTAAAGCAAGTAAGAAAGTTTGCAGTAAGGTAAATTGCATAAATAGAAATGCAAACCAGATTTTTATAGTGGTTCGATCGTCGTGACCTACATCCACTCCGTTGATTTCTCTTCCGTCAAGGCCACCGACATCCACTAACGATCTTCCTTCAATGGGCGAAGACCAACTACCCTTTTACACCCCTCTTCTCCTTTTTATAGGTTTAGGAGAAAACTTTTTACAACCCTCTTTTACAAGGTATCCCTCACACACCTCCCTTAGAACTCTCTCTAAACTTTAGGAGGGAACTCAACTTTCTAATAGGGTTTACAACTTTAGAATCATAAAGTTTTGCTCAATCTTTCTTGCTACTCCATGCAGGAATAGCTAGGGTATTTATAGACCCCAAATTACTTCAAAACTTGGAGCCAAAATTTAAATCCCCAAGATTTTGGGGTATGGGTGGTACCATCACCTGTAGCTTGACACTGGGTGGAACCACTGCCCAGTCTGGCGATACCACCTTTTGATAGTCTCGGAGATCAAGTTTTTCGAGTTTTCTAACTCACAGGTGGTTCTACCGCCTATTCTAGCGGTGCCATTGTTTGACCCAACTTTTGGGTCACTAAATGGGCCTCCCAATGAGCCTAAATCAGTCCCAACTAAGGCCCAATTGGCCCCTAATTGAGTTAGCATGATTATATCAAAAGCTAACTCAATTAGTTCCCTAAACTACTTCAATCTTAGACAAATGATTACAAAGCATGAATCCTTTGTCCGGCATGTTATTAGTTCATCAAGCGCTCATCTGATCCTTTAGTGCATTGTCCTCTCCTTTGGCGTATCCAAACAAGTTCGTAAATCTATGTTTCTTCTAGCGAGCTTCCGGCGATCTTCTGGTGAACTTCTGACGATATCTTGGCAATGTTCTAGTGGACTCCTGGCAAGCTCCTGGACTTCACGATAATCTTCTTAGCGAGTTCCAACAAGCTTCTTTGGCAAGCTCTTAGACTTCTCTATTGGTTTGGCAGAACTTTCGACGAATATCCGGACTTCCGACGAACTCTCGAACTCTTAACGAAATCTCAATCTTGACTCCAGCACAGCATTTTGCTTTATGCTTTGATTGCTATTGTAGTTAATCTTGCACACTTAAAACCTACTTCGATCTAGACAATTATTACAAAGCTAATCAAATGTTGTCCGGTCATGTCATTGGTTCATCGACGCCTCGTCCAATTCTTCGGCACACCGTCCTCTCTTGCAGCCTATTGCCTAATCGGTCATTTGACTTTTGCAACTCCGATTTCCTTAGAGCAATTTCCACTCTTCTTGGCCCGATGCCCGAATCTATGGCCCAAAGCCTTCTACCGATATGTCGACCGATCCTTCGACTCGATATCCAATCTTCTGACATGTTTTTCTCTGGCCCAACATGATTCTTCCTACTTTTAATTGTCTCTCCCAGATCGAAGCTTCCTACGTCATTTAAAATGTAGATCAAATCATAAACACTATCAATTGGTTTCATCATCAAAATTTGAGATTCAACAATCTCCTCCTTTTTTATGATGACAACCAATTGATAACGGAGTTAATCTTAACTCCCCTTATCAATATGCCATATTGATAGAACATTGAATTCAAGTCAAAGCAATCATGTGATCATAAAATCATGCATAACATCATCATACTTCTCCCCCTTTGTCATTAACAAAAAGGAAAAGTGCAACTATCAAGTGTTAGAGATATATAATTTCAAATCATTGCATTATAAACATAATCTCAAGTTTTATCATCATGCAAGCTAGTAATTTTCTTTCTTCTCTTTTAAGAAGGGCAATTTTTGCTTCCTTGGCAAAGCGCAAGCTAGCAAAATTTTACATCATTTTACATGAAAGCTAGCAATAATTGAGTTTTGCAAGTTTGTAAATTTTGCTAGATGTGCAAGTTAGCATGTTTTGCTTCTTGAGATAGGCAAGATAGCACTTTTACTTCTCTTGAGATTGCAAGCTAGCAATTCCTAGTGATGTTCAAGATAGCAAGTTCTACATCATTTTACAACATGCAAGCAATTTGGCAAGTGTTACTTCTCTTTGAAGTATGAAGGCTAGCAAGTTTTTGAAAAAGAATGCAAGCTAGCAAGCTAGCAAGATAGCAATGCATTATTTTAGAATATGTAAGCTAGCAATATTTGAGATGTTCAAGAAAGTAATTTTTGCTTCTTGAAATATGCAAGTTAGCAAACTTTGCTTCTCTTTTGAGATGAGCAAGCTAGCATATTTTTGTATCTTCTTGAATTGTGCAAGCTAGCAAATCTTTCTTTTTTGAGATGTGCACACTAGCAATTTTTAGATATGCAAGCTAGTAAGATAGCACGTTTTACATCAAGCAAGTTAACAAATTTTGCACCATGCAAGCTAGCAAATTTTACATCATTTTAGAATATGCAAGCTAGTTCTTTCTCCCCCTTTGTCATTGTCAAAAAGAAGGGAAGAAAATAATTTTGTAATTTTTTTTCCTTTTACAACCATTTTCAAATCATGAAAAAGGTAAAGTATCAATATTATTTCAAAATATTTGTGCATCATTATAGTTTCAAATTAAAATATGCACAATTTTAAAACCTTACATTTCATCCTTACTTTATGCATGATACAAAAAATAAATCATCACTATGGGAATATCAAGAGAATTTTGGTGATGAGATATACTTCATGAATACAAGGAATTATAAAAATCATATCATGAAAGATAAGATCATGTGAATACCAAAAGACATGATTCATATAGAAAATTTTCTCAAAATGTAAGAATCATATATAAATAAAGAGTAAGAAATCTTGATTCATTAAAGAAAATCTCAAGTTAAGAAATCAAGAGAAGGTTCATGATTCGATTGGAAAAATCTCATTTAGATTCAAATCATCAAATCATCAAAGTCATTAGAGATTCAAAATAACATTAATTGATTGATCAATCTCTTGAGATGCTAGCGATTTTCTTTCTCCCTTTTGTCATTGTAAACAAGAACGAGGAAGGGAAGAAATGCATAACAAAACTCAAGTCATAAATTTTCAAGATGTCAAGTAGCATATCATGGTTTATTAGAATAAGTCTCATTTTTTGGTGAATAACAAAAAGAAACAAGGAGAAAATGATCTTAATTCATAGAAAGATTTCAAGTATCAAATATTGAGAAATTAAGATCATGAATTGGATTATTTTCCTCTTTAGTAAATGGCAAAGAGAAACATAAGAGATCTTGATTCATAAAAGATTTCATGTTATGAATCTCAAGAAATTATTATTTCGATAAAACTCATTCAAATTCATTTTCATAGTCAAAGAGATTCACAAAAGCATAATATACATGGATTCATTAATCTTTTATCGAAAAATCAATAAGATAGAGATTGGAAAATGTATTCCATTTTTGTGTGTTTTATTTTAAGTTGTTTGTTTCATACAAGCATGTCTTTATCTTTTTATGCCAAATAAAAAATCTACATCAACATTTAGGATCGAAAAATAAATTTTGTCATAAAAACTATCAAGACCAAAAAAGTATAACACATTAAACATAGGGCTTCTTCAAACAAGAGATTTGATTCATCATTTTAATTCCAATGATAATTTATTTTTCTTTTTGTGAGTTTCATTTTTTGTGATTGATTTCATATAAATATGCTAAAGTTTTTCATATGAAAACTATCCATCTTGTTTAAAACTGAAAAAGCAACTTTCATTGCGACAAAGATCAATAAGCCATGAATCACAAAAATTATCATGCATAATTTCGAAATATAAATTTATTAAGTATGATCATTATGCATCACTACTTTGGGCATGACATCAAAATATGGTTTCAAGTTTTCAAGGTATAACATGCACAATTTCAAACTATAAACTCATTAGGCATGATATCATCAAACATGATTTCATAAAGCATTTTTAATCAAAATCAGAAATCATCAATTTAGATACACATTATTTTTTCTTAAAAATATATATAGGATTAATCATTAGATTCAAATCTAACATTTTGTTGTATTTTCATAAAACATGCAATTGTCATTATCATTTTCAAAATTGCTAGAAAAAGAAGCATGATATAATTTTTTTATTTTTTTTATTTTACTAAATAATTTAAAATAATTTATGAAAAGCATCATGTAATTTCGAAATAAACTAAGGGGATTTTGATTACCTTGTCATCGAAAGTCGTTAAGGCGTAGTTTGCCACCTCGCCTTTGTTGGCTTGTTCTTAATCTTCGGATAAACTTGATTCGTCCTAAGCCACTTTTGAGTATTTTCTTCTTTTTTGGCAATTTCTTTTTTTTAAGTTCATTTTTATTCTTTAATTCTTGTTTTAAGAATTTTTTAAGCTTTAATGATAAGAGTTCAAAGTCATCATCACTTGAGCTTTCACTCAAGTGGTCTTCATTTGTTCTAAGTGTCAAATCCTTCCTATTCTTTGGAAGGTTATTCTCAAGTTTGTCATGTGCCACATAAGTTATTTCATAGGTCATTAATGACCCGATAAGTTCTTTAAGAGCAAGGTTGTTTAGGTTTTTAGCCTCTTGTATTGCCATTACTTTTGAATCCCAATTTTTAGAAAGAGATCGTAAAATTTTGTTCATAAGTTCAAGGTTCGAAAAACTTTTACCAACAGCTTTTAGACTATTGACGACATCCGTAAGACAGGTGTACATGTCTCCAATAGGCTCGCTTGGTTCCATATGAAATAATTCAAAATCACGCATCAAAATATTTATTGTAGAGTCTTTAACTTTACTAGTGCCTTCGTGTGTGATTTCAAGAGTATGCCAAATATCGTGCACGGTTTCGCAAATAAAAATATGATTAAATTCATTTTTGTCTAAGGCGCAAAACAAAGCATTCATAGCTTTCGCATTTAGAGAAAAAGTCTTTTTCTCTAAATCATTCCAATCGTTCATTGGAAGAGAAGACATTTGAAATCCGTTTTCAATAATATTTCATAAATCGAGATTTAAGGAAAGTAAAAAAATTCTCATTCGAGTTTTCCAATATATGCAGTATATCTTGTTGAACATTGGAGGACAAACGATAGAAAGACCCTCTTGAAAGCTGAAAAGAGCCATTTCTCTTGAGTATTAAATCAAATGAGAAAAGTGTGGCTCTAATACCAATTGTTAGGAACAATTCGACACTAAGAGGGGGGTAAATTAGTGCAGCGGTAAAAACGTCGATTCGAAAATCTCGTTCGATAAAAACAGTTTCGGAAAGATAATAACTTGAAAGCATTCGAAAGAGTGTAAAGCAAGTAAGGAAGTTCGCTGTAAGGTAAATTGCACAAATAGAAATGCAAACCAGATTTTTATAGTGGTACGGTCGTCGTGACCTACATCCACTCCGTCGATTCCTCTTCCATCGAGGCAACCGACATCCACTAACAGTCTTCCTTTAATAGGTGAAGACCAACTACCCTTTTACACCCCTCTTCTCATTTTCACAGTTTTAGGAGACAACCTTTTACAAGCCTCTTTTACAAGGTATCCCTCACACAACTCCCTTAGAACTCTCTCTAAGCTTTAGGAGGAGGGAACTCAACTTTCTAATAGGGTTTACAACTTTAGAATCATAGAGTTTTGCTCAATCTTTCTTGCTACTCTACACAGGAATAGCTGGGGTATTTATAGACTCCAAATGGCTTCAAAACTTGGAGCCAAAATTCAAATCCTCGAGATTTCGGGGTATGGGCGGTACCACCGCCTACAGCCTGACACTAGGTGGTACCACCACCCAGTCTGGCGGTACTACCGCTTGGGAGACTATGTCTGGGTGGTACCACCACCCAAACCGACGATACCACCGCTTGACACAATCTCGGAGATTGTGCCACGACGATGCCACCTGTTGGGTCACTGTTTGGGCCTTGCACTTGGCCCAACACAGTCTAAACTTGGGCCTAATTGACCCCTAATTGAGTTGACCCAATTCCAACCCAATTATGTGCTAACTATGAATTTTAAGACATTTACTAAGCTAAACAAGTCCGTGAGTCTAGGTTTCTTATAGCGAGCTTCCGGTGAACTTTCGATGATCTCTCGGCAATGTTCCAGTGGACTTCCCGACAAGTTCATGGACTTCACGACGATCTTCTTAGCGAGTTCCGACGAGTTTCTTTGGCAAGCTCCTAGACTTCTCGATTGGTTCCAATAGAACTTCCGACGAACGTTCATACTTCCGACGAACTCTCGAACTCCCAACGAAATCTCGATTTTGACTCCGGCATATCATTTTGCTTTATGCCTTAATCGCTATTATAGTTAATCCTGTATACTTAAAACCTACTTTAATCTAGATAATTATTACAAAGCTAATCAAATGTTGTCCAGTCATGTCATTGGTTCATCGACGCCTCGTCCGATTCTTCGGTGCATTGTCCTCTCTTGCGGCCTATTGCCCAATTGGTCAGTTGACCTCCGCAACTCTGATTTCCTTAGCGTAATTTTCGCTCTTCTTGCCCGATGCCCGAATCCATGGCTCGAAGCCTTCTACCGATACGTCAACCGATGCTTCGGCTCAATGTCCAATCTTCTGACATGTTTTTCTCCGGCCCAACATGATTCTTCCTGCTTTTAATTGTCTCTCCCAGATCGAAGCTTCTTGTGTCACTCAAAATACAGATCAAATAATAAACACTATCAATTGGTTTCATCATCAAAATCCGAGATTCAACAATAGTACCACCTATACCTCAAAATTTTTGGGATTTAAATCTTTAACTTTATTTTTGAAGTCTTTACGGGTCTATAATTATCCCACTCAGGCTTAATTGATAGAGCATCCATTCTTGAAATTACACGATGTTGTAAGCTCTCACTTTAAGCAAGACTTAATTCTACTCCTCATTTTGAGTTTGGTTATAATATTGAGTTATAGTAGATAAGAGATCTTTTAGAAAACAAAGTAAGTTTTAAAGTTTTCTCCTAAGCCTTAAAAAGGAGAAGATTGTAAAAGGTTAATATTAGTTAAAGTCAATAGACTCAAAGGAAGAAAAACAGGGAGTAAACATAAGTTGAAAAGATTGAACCATTATAAAATTGATTTACCTATTTTTACTTGTCTTTTACTTATGGCTTAGTATTATTCTCTTTACTTATAACTTTTACTCCCACACAATACTCGATCAATCAAGATTTCGAAATGTGTCATTTTCTCAATTGAATTTTAAAATATTTAAATTACTATAGTACTTTTTCACCTCCTCTCTTAATGCCATTAAGATTGTAACACTCGCGTGACAATCCAGACGGATCATAGCAGAATGCTTGCTGTTGATTCTTCATTTCTTTCTTCCTTCAACACAATACCTCTGATAGGGCTACAAAAGGGTTGTTATTTGTCAAGGTTACTATTGCATTTTAGATGTCCAAGACGAAGCTATTGGTTGATGTTGATTCCAAGACGGAGAAGGGCTGCTAAAGCTTCTGCCTCTTCTCTTTGTTCTGCTAATACTCTTAGTTAGCAGCTAGGAAGTTATCCTAGGCTGACTAGAAGACAAGATAGAAGGAAGAAGAGTCGCCACTATTGTCTTGCAATTGTGAAACTTCTGTCCGTAGGTTCTTCTTCTCTTCTCATTTTTCTTCTTCTTCTTCTTTTTCTCTTCCTCTTACTAATCTCTCTCTCTCCTGCTCTCTATCAAGGAGAAATAGGATTGCCATTGCTGTGATAAGGAGAAGGGAGATGAGGAAGTTGTGGGTTCTACTTGGATGCATGTGACTTGAGGAACGCTGATTTTAGGCCGATTGAAGGGTATTGCGCCTTCTTGTTCTTATAGGATTGGAGGGCTGCAATCCTTCCTTCCCTTTAAGGCTATGATTGAAGGAGTTCTGATGTGATTAGGACTCCTTGGAGGTTAGAAGATGAAATAATTCCTAAGCGTGTAAGGAGTTACACACGTCTCATACCCATATAATTTTGTATAAGTCGTCTGTCTTTGTTGGGGCTAATGCCCTACTTGGACTATGACTTCGCCAGGTGGTATACTAATGTGAGGCTAATGTGGATAAATCATCCTTTGCTTCAATGGTCGAGATTAGTGCTCCAGCAACTAAGATTTGGCTTAGTTTGGATAAGCTATATCATGCTTTAATGGTTGAGATTGTTCTTAATCTCAACTCGGTAAGATTGTCCCTAATCAAAATCTCTATAAGATGGAGATTTTGTCTATTAAATTGTCACGGTATTTAAAATGTGATTGGTTCGTTAGGTGCTCCACCTATACGTCTCTTAGTATGTGAAGATTACCAAAAAAAATCTAGTATTGGTATTTTATTCAACATTTGCTATATTTTGAAGCTTAGTAAATCTTATTTGAATATTCATTTAATGTAGTGCTACATCATAATAACAATATTCACTAAATATTGAAAGAAAATGATGGTACAAATTGGGCTTGTTTAACAACATAACAACTTAAGTTTTCGATGATGTCAATGTCCATTTATTTTGATCTTTATGATTACTATACTTTAGACTCATGAAGACACAAAACTAATTTAATTTTTTTCACCATTATAAATTTTTTCACCTAATAATATAATTATGCATAATGTAAAACTAACATATAAGATAAAATTATTTCTATAAATTTATAATGTGCACCCATCTATGCCAATAAATTGCTAGGAAAATACTCTCTAAATATTGATAAAAATATATAATATTAAAAAATTTAAAATGTAAGAAGGCTAGATCAATAACGATAAATCATTTGTTTGATAATTTTGCTCTTTTATATAAAATATTCTAGTCATTTGGAAATCTTATATACTCATATTCATATATGCATACATATATGAAATTAACTGATTCAACCTTCCTTAATTGTGGTTGGCTGAAACTTTCTTTGTTGTCTTTGTTTTTCAGCTACAGACATTTGTTGACAACTATGTTAATTGACTTTTCTCACCATTTATGAAAATTATTGAATTATTTTTAGTATCATTCCTCAATTTAAGTTTTTATAGAGTCCAAGCCATTTTCGTAGGTGTATAAATGCATTGGCTTTCAATGGATTTGTGAATGTATCTGCAACTTGATTTTAGATTTTGTAATATTTCATTGCGATCATTTTATTCTTTATTTGATTCCTCAAAAATGATATCTCACATGAGTGTGTCCGTTGATTACAATATAGCTTACGTCCAAGTTTAGTTAGTCAAAGACATACAACAAGCTCAAGTTTAGTTTGACCAAGCAGCATCAAATCCAATTTGATTCCTCCTAGATCACTAGGAGTTGGACTCAAATTGAGAAAACTTGGATTCTAGTAATTGCCTACATGGATTAAGAATTAGATTATAATTGAAAGTCCCCTGTCTTCCCTCTGTATAACTATAAATAAAGGGCTCCAACAGCCCGTAGAGATAAAAGTGAAGCAGAGAGAGATGATAACAAGAGAGAAGCCTAAAAATACTTAGCTTGCATGCTTTAGAAGTTGAGTTTGTTGCTCAATAAGTCTCTTTAGAAGCAATTTAGATTATTTTTCTCTTCAGTTTTCTTTTCTTTCAATGTCTCTATTTGATAGCGGATGAGATTTTTCCAACTGTATAGCAGATGAGATTTCCCCAACTGTATGAGGAAATCTCATTGCTCAATTAAGTAAAATCCTTTCTTTCAACATGTATAAATAGACACTATATCAAACTAATTCAAGTGTGCTTTTGCTTTTACACTTCATTCTATCATGATATTAGAGGTGATGTGGTGAGATGCACCATAAGCCACAATCCAATTATGATAAATAGTATTCGGAGTTGTTGTGAGATTTGCTTGAAGCCAATGTGATTGAGTAGAAAGACTGGGTCGAGATCGATAGACCTTTACAGAATGATCAACTTTATGACATAGTTGACAAACAACTCTTTGTTGGTTTGTATGGTTAGGGCACCAGGACTGATGATGATTGAAGTAACCACCTTGGTTGTTGTGATTGAAAAGTTGATGATGTGGAGGAGGGATGGTTTGTTTGGAGCTCATAAATTCAAGATGTTAGGAACAAGTTGGCACTAAGAGGGGGGGTGAATTAGTGTAACGAATAAAAACTACGTCGGTTTAAAAAAATCTTCATACAATAAAACCCATTTCGGAAAGATATTAACTTAGAAGCGTAAGGGAGCATAGTGAAAGCAATAAGAAGGCAATTTGTAGTTAAAGTAAATTGCTCAAAAGAAATGCAAACCAGATTTTTATAGTGGTTCGGTTGTCGTGACCTACATCCACTCTACCGATTCCTCTTCCATCGAGGCCACCGACATCCACAATTGGTCTTCCTTCAATAAGCGAAGGTCAACTACCCTTTTACACCCCTATTATCCTTTTCACAGGTTTAAGAGACAACCTTTTAGAAGTACACACTCCTCTCTAAATAGAATTCTAAGTTTAAGCTAAAGGAGGGGATCTCTCAAGTAATTTATACAACGTTTTCTCACTTTAAGTTCTCTATGCTTGTGTATATTAACCAAGGATGAGAGGAGTATTTATAGGCCTCAAGTAGATTCAAACTTGGAGCCTAAAAATGTATCATCCCCTATTTTTGGGGTCTTGGCGGTACCACCGCCTGTGCTGGGCGGTACCACCGCTTACAGCACTGACATTGGGCAGGACCATCGCCTGACACCCTGCCACTAGGCGGTACCATCGCCTGACAGTCTCTTAGAGATTGTGTTTGGGCGGTACCACCACTTGACATAGTCTCGGAGAATGTGCCACTTGTTGGGTCACTGTTTGGGCCTTTTCACTTGTCCTAACATAGCTCAAACTTAGGCCCAGTTGGCCTCTAATTGAGTTAGTCTAATTATATTCTAAACTGACTCAAATAGACTCTAAACTAACTCGATCTAGACATAATCGATTACAAGCGAATCCTTTGTTGTCCGGCATGTCATTAGTTCTTCCGGTGCTTCATCCGATCCTTTGGCGCATCGTCCTCTCCTTTGGCGTATTGCCCAATCAGCATGTTGTCTTCTCGTAACATCTGATCTTCTTGGCACAATGTCTGATCTTCTTGGCCCGATGCCCGAATTCACGAACCGAAGCCGTCTGCCGACACGTCGATCGATCCTCCGGCTCGACGTCCAATCTTCTGACATGTTTGCTCCGGCCCAACATTTGATTCCTCCTGCTTTAATCGATTTGCCTCTTCTAATCGAAGTTGGTCCTGCGTCACTCAAATGCATATTAGATGAACACTAGAAATTGGTTTCATCATCAAAATCCGAGATTCAACAATCTCCCCCTTTTTGATGATGACAACCAATTGATGGCAGAGTTTAAACAAACTCTCCCTATCAACATGCCATATTGATAAAACATTGAATTCAAGTTTGAATTCAAGTCAAAGCAATCATGTGATGGAAAAATTGTTAGGAAAAGAGTTAGTGCTAAGAGGGGGGGGGTGAATTAGTGTAGCGGTAAAATACATTGGTTCTGAAAATCTTTTCATACGACAAAAACCGAACTCGGAAATGTTTAACTTGAAAGCATGTTCATAAATGTAATGAAGGCAGTAAGCAAGTAAAATGGTTTGTAGTAAAGTAAATTGCTCATGACGAAATGCAAACTAAATTTTAGAGTGGTTCGGTCGTCATGACCTACATCCACTTCACCGATTCCTCTTCCGTCGAGGCCACCGGCATCCACTATCGATCTTCCTTCAATAGGCGAAGACCAACCACGTTTTACACCCCTCTTCTCCTTTTCATGGGTTTAGGAGACAACCTTTACAAGCACTTACTCCTCTCTAAACAGAATTCTAAACTTAGAATTTAGAGGAGGGGATTTCTCTAGTGATTGCAATAGCATTTTCTCACTTTTAAATTCTTTGTCTTGTATATATTAACTAGGGATGAGAGGGGTATTTATAGGCCTCAAGTTGATTCAAACTTGGAGCCTAAAAATATCCCATCCTGGGTTTCTTGGGCACGAGCGGTACCACTGCCTGTGCTGGACGATACCACCGCCAATGTCAATCTGACACTGACACTGCATTGGGTGGTACCACCGCTTGGAAGATAGTGTCTAGGTGGTACCACCACCTGACATAGTCTCGGAGATTGTGCCATGACGGTGCCACCTCTTGGGTCACTGTTTTGGCCTTTCATTAGGCCCAACACAATCCTTATATGTGCCCAACTAGCCCCTAATTGGGTTGGCCCAATTTCAATCTTAATTATGTGCTAACTATGAGATTTAAGACATCTACTAAGCTTAACAAGTCCGTAAGTCTAGGTTTCTTCCAGCGAGCTTCCGGTAATCTTCCGGTGAACTTCTGACGATCTCTCGGCAATGTTCCAGCGGACTCCTGGCAAGCTCTTGGACTTCACGATGATCTTCTTGGCGAGTTCCGATGAGCTTCTCTAGCAAGCTCCTGGACTTCTCGATCAATTCCGATAGAACTTCTAACGAACGTCCGGACTTTCGACAAGCTCTCGAACTCCTAACGAAATCACGTTCTTGACTCCGGAACTTCATTTTGCTTTATGCCTTGCTATCATAGTTAATCCTGCATAAGTAAAATACACACTTCTATCTAGACAATTATTACTAAGCATGTATCATGTTGTCCAGCATGTCATTGGTCCATCGACGCTTTGTCCGATTCTTCGATGCATCGTCCTCTCTTGCGGCCTATTGCCTAATCGGCCAGTTAACCTCCACATTTTCGATATCCTTAGTACAATATCCGCTCTTCTTGGCCCGATGCCCGAAACCATGGCCTAAAGCCTTTTGTCGATACGTCGACCGATCTTCCAGCTTGACGTCCAATCTTCTGACATGTTTTCCTCCGACCCAACATGATTCTTCCTACTTTAATTGTCTCATCCTGATTGAAGCTTCCTACATCTCACAAAACGCAGATCAAATCATAAACACTTATCAATTTGGTTTCATCATCAAAATCCGAGATTCAACAAAAATCATGTATAACATTATCATACTTCTCCCCTTTTGTTATCAACAAAAAGGAGAAGTGCATCTAGCTAGTTTTTTGAGATATGCAAGTTTTACAACATACAAGCTAGCAAATTTTTTTATTACTTTACAATATGCATAATCACCAAATCATCATGCAAGCTAGCAACAATTTTGAGTTTTGCAAGTTTATAAATTTTGCTAGATGTGCAAGTTAGCATGTTTTGCTTCTTGAGATAGGCAAGATAGCACTTCTTGGTGATGTTCAAGATAGCAAGTTCTACATCATGCAAGCTAGTGAATTTTATAATATTTTAGAACATGCAAGCTAGCAAATTTATATCAAATTTATCACAATAAAAATGATGTCAAGGAATGACATCCATTTTCAAGTCCAATATCGAATGATGATAGACAATCATCATTTTCAAGTATGATACCAATTTCAAATATGAAATTTAGCAAGATTCAAATTTCAAGTTTGATAAAAGATGACAATTCATCAATCTGAGGCATGATACCAATTGTAAATGGGAAATTAAGCGTCATAAGTTCGATACCTCATCATAATGATATGAAATCAAGTATAATTTTAAGAATGAAATATTTTTAAGTATCCATGCCACATTACGATGCGTTTCAAGCATTCATGATACATTTCAAGTATCTACATATGATACATATATGATACATTTTGATATTTCTCAAGTATTTATGATGTATTTAATGATACCAATCATATTTCAAGCATTCGCAAAACAATCAAGCATTTACGATATGATATATTTTACACATTATTTTAAACATTCATTATGCCAATTTGTCATCAATTTACCACATTTCTCCCCCTTTGTCATCAACAAAAAGGAAATGGACAATCGTCTCAAGCAAAATTTGACTTATTGCGATAGGATTCTTCTTGAAAGGAAAAGAGAAGAAAAGATTCATGAATAGTGCATTTATCAAGAAGAATCAAAATATTGAAAGTTTATAAATATCCGTCAATAAAATCCATTTCTCATTAAAAATTCATAAAAGTCAAATCCGTGAGAGATGTATTTGTCAATGAAATCCATGAGTAAAGGGAATAAGTATATCAAAAATCATTAAGTGACGGAGCAAGGGTATGAAGTAAATTTGATACCAAGTAAATTGAAATTTTAGATTTCATGAAAGCTTTATTTATGAAATGAAATAAATTCATGAAAGCTTTATTTACGAAAAATCGAGAAAGTCCGGAAAAGATATACAACAAACTCATGCATTTGGACAGTTTAACATCCCTAACTCTCTTCTAATGAAATAAAATTGTTCTTCATTTAAAGGTCTTATAAAGATATCAGCTAATTGATGTTTCGTATCAATAAACTCTAAAGATATATCATGGTTATTAACATAATCTCTTATAAAATGATGCCTAATGTCAATATGTTTAATTCTAGAGTGTTGAATAGGATTTTTTTTTAAACATATTGCACTTATGTTATCACATTTTATTTGAATATTCTTAAGGTGAATTCTATAATCTTTTAATGTATTTTTCATCAATAAAACTTGTGCACAACATGCACCAATGGCTATATACTAAGCTTCGGTTGTAGATAATACAACCGAGTTTTATTTCTTAGAAGACCAAGAAACAAGTGCATAACCTAAGAATTGATATATTCTGGATGTACTTTTTCTATCTTCTCTACATCCAGCAAAATCCACATCAACATAAGTAATTAATTCAAAGATTTCGGATTTTGGATACCATAATCCTAGATTAGGGGTTCCTTTAAGATATCTAAGAATTCTTTTTACGGCTTTAAAATGAGATGGCTTATGATTAGATTGAAATCTAGCACAAAGTCCTATGCTAAACTTGATGTCCGGTCTAGTTGCGGTGAGGTATAGTAAACTATCTATCATGCCCCTATAAGTTTTTTTATCAAAGCTTTCTCTACTTTCGTCCATGTCTAACTTAGTGGAGGTACTCATAGGAGTATTGATAACTTTTGAACCATCCATATTAAACCATTTTAGCAATTCTAATGCATATTTGGTTTGACTAAGAAAAATATCATCACTAAGTTGTTTGATTTGTAAGCATAAAAAAAAAGTTAGTTCACCCATTAAACTCATTTTAAACTCTTGGCTTATACTCTTGGCAAATAATTCATATAAGGATTCATTTGTAGAACCAAAAATAATATCACTAACATAAATTTGAACAACAAGAAAGTTATTTTCAAAATTTTTAATAAACAATGTAGTATCGACTTTGCCTTTAGAGAAATTATTTTGGATAAGAAAGGAGCTAAGTCTCTCATACCAAACCCTCGGAGCTTGTTTTAATCCATAAAGAACTTTAGTTAACTTAAACACATGATTAGGAAAAAGTGAGTTTTCAAATTCGGGTGGTTGTTTAACATACACTTCTTAAAAAATAAAGCCATTTAGGAAAGTGCTCTTGACATTCATTTGAAATAACTTAAAATTATTACTACTAGCATAGGCAAGGAGTATCATTATTGCTTCTAATCTTGCCACAGGAGCGAAGATTTCTTCATAATCAATACATTCTTCTTAGTTGAAACCCGTGGCCACTAATGTAGCCTTGTTTCTATTAGGATCAAGAGCGGCATTGAGAGGGGGGGTGAATTAGTGCAGTGAAAAAATCATCAGTTTTGTAAAATATTCATTCGTTGAAAACCAATCTCATAAAGTGCTTGACTTTAGAGTAAATGAACTAGCAATTAACTTAGAAAGTAATGACAGTAATGAAAAGCAGAATGGAAATGAGCACACCGAAATTTATAGTGGTTTGGTCGTTGTGACTTACATCCACTTCTGATTCCTCCTCCGTCAAGGTGAACGGTGTCCACTAATGGTCTTCATTCAATAGGCGAAGACCAACCACCTCTTTACAACACTTTCTCCTTTTTATGGGTTTAGGAGATAACCCTTACAAGCCTTACATCTCTCTTGAATGATCACAAAACTAGAAAGGGAGGAGGAGGACTCTTTGCACTTTTACAATACTTTTAATACCCTAAGACTTCAAGATATTGTTCACACTTTCATATCCTTTCATGTAGAAAAGGGTGGGGTATTTATAGGCCCCAATGGTTTCAAAATTGGAGCCAAAAAGTGTCACATCCCCAGATTTCGGGGTATTAGCGATACCACCGCCTACAGACTAATATTGGGTGGTACCACCACTCAGTCTAGGCAGTACGATCGCTCGATAAAGCTTGGAGACTGAGCTCTTGCAGTACCACTACTTGATAGGGCGGTACCACCGCTTGACAGTATTAATTGTCGATGGTACCACCGTCCAGTCTGGGCAGTACCACCACCTAAAGCACTTGGGAGACTGAGTCCCAAGCGATGCCACCACTGGCTATGACTTCATGTGCTGAATGGACTGCTTTATCATACCCAATTCAACCCTATTAAGGGCTAAGTTAGCCCCTAACTGAGTTAGTGGGATTACCTCCCAATCCTAACTCTACTTTAGGTCTAACTACGTTAATTTAAGACATTAACTAAGCAATCTTAGTCCGGTATGTCAATTATTTTTCTAACGAGCTTCCGGCGAACTTCCGACGATCTCTCGACAATGTTCTAATGGACTCCCGACAAGCTCCTGGACTTTACGATGATCTTCTTGACGAGTTTCGATAAACTTCTTTGGCAAGATCCTGGACTTCTCGATCAATTCCGGCAGAACTTCTGACGAACATCCGAACTTCCGATAAACTCTCGAACTCCCAACAAAATCTCGATCTTGACTCCGACACAATATTTGCTTTATATCTTACCACTATTGTAGTTAATCCTGCACACTTTTCTCAGCATATAAATTAGATCAAACAATTTACCAATTAATTTCATCATCAAAATCCGAGATTCAACAGTTTATAACCATGATACCAAATTCATCTTGCTTGTTTCTAAAAACTCATTTAGTACCAATAACTAAATGGTCATTAGGTCTTGGAACAAGCTTCCATACCTCATTTCTCTCAAATTGGTTCAACTCTTCTTGCATTGCGATAACTCATGAATCATCTTTCAAGGCTTCATCAATGCACTTTAGTTCAATTTGAGAAAGAACAGCGACGTTAGCACAAAAAATCTTAAAAGAAGAACAAGTTTGAACACTTTTTTATGTGTCTCCTATGATTAGCTCCTTAGAATGAGCATCTACATACTTCCATTCCTTAGGTAAGGATGTTTTGGAAGAAGATATATCCAAGTTGCTAGTTGGAGAAGAAGTTTCATTTAAATTCAAAGCATCAAAATTAAGATCATTATCAAAATCATTTTTCTTAAATTTAGAAACTTCATTAAAGACAACATGAATAGACTCTTCTATAACCAAAGTTCTTTTATTAAAGACACGAAAAACTTAAGAAATAGAAGAATAACTAAGAAAAATGTCTTCATCGAATTTTACATCAAACTTTCCTAAGGCATCTTTATCATTCAAGATAAAACATTTACAATCGAAAACTTTAAAATACGAAACGTTGGGTTTTTTGTTATTCCACAATTCATAAAGATTTTTTGAAAGTAATGGCCTTACTAGAATCTTATTCATGATATAGCATGCCGTATTAACGGCTTGGGCTAAAAAATATTTGGGTAGGCTATGTTCATTTAACATGGTTCTTGTCATTTCTTGTAAACTCCTATTTTTTCTTTCTGCTACTCTATTTTGTTGAAGATTTCTCGGAGTAGAGAAATTATAGTTGTATCCACTATATTCACAAATGTTTTGGAAATAATAGTTTTGAAATTCGCAACCGTGACCACTCTGAATTGATGAAATCATAAAGCCTTTTTCATTTTGAATAAGTTTACAAAACTTAAAAAAACACTTAAAGCAATCACTTTTGTGTGCCAAGAAGTATGTCCAAGTTTATCTACTATAATCGTCTACAATTACAAAGGCGTATTTGCTACGTCCTAGACTTGTTATATCAATTGGTCCAAACAAATCCATATGAATCAATTGCAATGGTCTAGAGCTAGTTATTTGATTCTTTGATTTGAAACTACCTTTTATTTGTTTTTCTAATTGACATACATCACACATATTATCTTTAACAAACTTAATGTTTGGAATACCTCTTACAAGTCCTCTAGATGAGATTTGAGAGATTAGTTTCATGCTAGCATGACCTAATCTCCTATGCCAAAGCTAAGCATCACCATTCAAAACCGAAAAATATATTTCATTATAAAGATTATCAATGTCAACATTGTATACATTATTTTGTTTTAGGGCAATCATACATGTGTTTTTATATGGTTTTCCAATAATGCAAGCATTGGATTCAAATTTAATGATGTATCCTTTATCACACAATTGACTAATGCTCAAAAGATTATGCTTTAAGCCATCAACCAACAACACATCTTCAATCAAAAAGTTGGATTTGTTACCTATGGTTCATTTACCAATGATTTTACCCTTGTTGTCTCTGAAGATGATATATACCATTCGTCTAAGCTAGTGAGCTTAGAGAATTTAGATGGATCTCCGGTTATGTGCCTTAAGCATCCACTATTAAGGTACCATCTCTTGCTCTAGCTTGTGATGGTAATCATTTCTACAAAAAAGGATAAATTTTAGGTAACCATTGGACCTTGGGTGCCTCAAAAATCGATCTAATTAACTTATCATTTTGCATGGAGTTCTTTATGGTTCCTTTAGGAACTCAAATCAATTAATATGGACTATATATCTTAAACGGATATTTATAAGCAACATGTCCGAGTTTGCAACAAAAGTTACATTTGGTGCGGGGTGATACATGCAAGGTAGGACCTTTAACAAAGGTGGTTGGATTTTGGTGAGAGCTACTCACAAATCTGATTCCGCCTCTTCTATGAACGTGACCCCTATTAGCAAGGATCATGTTCAAGGATTTGCTACCAACCTTAAACTTTTCTAGATTTCTTTGAGTAGCAAGTTTTCCTTCTCAAGTGCCTCTAAGTGTTCACACTTAGTGCATGGAGACAACGAAGGATTATCATGCTTAAGTTTTTTAAATTTATTATTTAAAAGGGTATGCTCTTTTTTTCAAATAATTAAACTTTTTGCACATTATTCTACATTCATCGAACAAATCATGAAAAGCACTTAAAAGCTCATTGAAAGATAAATTTGTATCTAATGAACCACTTATCTTATCCATTAGTGCGTAGTTGGCGATTTCCTTATTGTTTTGTTCTTCGTCTTCGGAATCACTCGAATCATCCCATGTTGCTTTGAGCGCCTTCTTCTTCTTTGGTTGTTTCTTCTTCATGTGGGAATATTCGCTTTTGAAATATCCCGACTTCTTGCATTCATAGCATATAACTTGTTCTTTCTTGGGTTCAATTTTATTTTTAGTATCATTTTTAGATTTATTTCTTTTTATGAATTTTTTGAACTTACTTGTTAAAAGTGCCAAGTCATCATCATAGTCCTCATCACTTAAACTTTCTTTCAAGTGGTCTACATGAGTTCTTAGTATCATATCCTTCATGTTCTTTGGAAGGTTGTTCTCAAGCTCTTCATGAGCATTGCAAGTTATCTCATAGGTCATTAATGACCCGATGAGTTATTCGAGAGGGAAATTATTCAAATCCTTAGCCTCTTGAATGGCCGTTACTTTAGGGTCCCAACTCTTTGGAAGGGATATCTATTAGGATTAAGAGTTCGGGGTCAGCACTAAGAGGGGGGGGGTGAATTAGTGTAGTGGAAAATTACGTCGGTTCAAAAAACCTTCGTACGATAAAATCTGATTACGATGAAAACCGTTTCGGAAAGATATTTAAATTGAAAGCATACAAAAGTATAGTTGATGTAAAGCAAGGAAGGCAGTTTGCAGATAAGATAAATAGCAAAATAGAAACGCAAACCAATTTATAGTGGTTCGGTCATCGTGACCTACATCCACTCCTTCGATTCCTCTTCCGTCGAGGCCATCGGCATCCACTATCGATCTTCCTTTATAGACGAAGATCAACCTCCTTCTTATAGCTCTTTCTACTTTTATCGGGTTTAGGAGATAATCCTTACACCCCTACTCACTCCTCTCTCAAACTATTCTAACACTTAGAACTTTGAGAGGAGCTCACGCAAGATTGCAATAGCGTTTTTATCCCTTTTTACTCTCAATGCTTATGTATGTTAACCAGGGATGAGAGGGGTATTTATAGGCTTCAAATTGATTCATACTTGGAGCCTAAAAACATCTCATCCCGGGTTTCCCGGGCACGGGCGGTACCACCGCCTGCACTGGGCGGCACCACCGCTAGTGTCAGTCTGACATTGACACTGGACTGGGTGGTACCACCGCCTGGCACTAGGCCATTGGGCAATACCACCACCCAAACTGGTGGTACAACCGCCTAGCACCCTACCAAGGGTGGTACCACCGCACAGACTAGCGGTACCACCACCTGACATAGTCTCAAAGATTGTGCCACGATGGTGACACTTCTTGGGGCATTGTTTGGGCCTCTCATTGGGCCCAACATAGTCCTTACATGGGCCCAACTGGCCCCTAATTGGGTTGGCCAAAATCTAAACCCAATTACGTGCTAACTACGATTCCTAAGACATAATTCTAAGCTTAAACAAGTTCGTAAGTCTAGTTTCTTCCGGCGAACTTCCCACGATCTCTCGGCAATGTTCCGGCAGACTCCCGACAAGCACCTGGACTTCACGACGATCTTCTTGGTGAGTTCCATTGAGCTTCTCTGGTAAGCTCCAAGACTTTTTGGCTGGTTCCTGCAGAACTTCCGACGAATGTCCGGACTTTCGACGAACTCTCAAACTCTTAACAAAATCGCGTCCTTGACTCCGGGACTTCATTTTGCTTTATGCCTTGCTCTCGTAGTTAATCCTGCACATGTAAAAACATACTTCGATCTAGACAATTAATACTAAGCATTAATCATGTTGTTCGGTATGTCATTGGTCTATCGACGCTTCGTCCGATTCTTCAGCGCATCGTCCTCTCTTGCAACCTATTGCCCAATCGGCCAGTTGACTCAACAACTCCGATATCCTTGGTGCAATAGCCGCTCTTCTTGGCCCGATGCCCGAATCCATGGCCCGAAGCCTTCTGTCGATACGTTGACTGATCCTCTAGCTTGACGTCCAATCTTCTGACATGTTTTCCTCTAGCGCAACATGATTTTTCCTGCTTTAATTGTCTATTCCTAATCGAAGCATCCTGCATCACTCAAAACGTAGATTAAATTATAAACACTTATCAATTGGTTTCACCATCAAAATCCGAGATTCAACAATCTCCCCCTTTTTTATGATGACAACCAATTAATAACGGAGTTAACCTTAACCCCCGTAGTTTAAACAAACTCCCCCTATCAATATGCCATTAATAGAACCTTGAATTCAAGCTGAATTCAAGTTATTGCAACACATCATCATGCATAACATGATCATACTTCTCCCCCTTTGTAATCAACAAAAAGGAGAAGTATAACTTTTAAATGTTTAGAAATACAAGTGTTTCAAATCATTGCATAATTAACAAAATATCCATTTTTATCATTATGCAAGCTAGCAAATTTGAGATGTTCAAGAAAGCAACTCTTGATTCTTGAAATATGCAAGTTTGTCAATTTCGCTAGATGTGCAACTGCAGCATGTTTTGCTTCTTGAGATAGGAAAGATAACACTTTTTTGTGATGTTCAAGATAGCAAGTTCTATAGCTAGTGATTTTTAAAATAGCAAGCTCTTTCTTCTCTTTTGAGAAGTGTCATTTTTTCTTCCTTTGCAAAGTGCAAGCTAGCAAAATTTTACATTATTTTACAATATACAAGCTAGCAATTTGGCAAGTGTTACTTCTCTTTGAAGTATGAAGGCTAGCAAGTTTTTGAAAAATAATGCAAGATAACAAGCTAGCAAGATACAATGTTTTACATGAAGCAAGCTACATGAAGTACATTTGCATCTTCTCTTTAGATTTGCTAGCAAGCAGGCAAGTTTTTCTCCTTACAATTTGTGAGCTAGCAAATTTTATACATATGAAAGTTGGCAAGATTTGTGCATCTTTTTAACTTGTGCAAGCTAGCTATCTCTCCCTTTGTCATTATCAAAGAGAAGGGAAGAATACAATTTTGTATCTCTTTTTCCCTTTACAACAATTTTTAAATCATAAAGGATAAATAACAAAGATGAAAAATCAAGTTATGAATGTCAAAAGATCATATATCATTTTTGACAAGTTTCTTCTTTTTGTAAATAGAAAGCATGAAAGAAAAATAAGACTAAAGTTATAATTCCAAGAATTCATAAGAAAAATCATGATTCATTTGACAAATCTCCTCTTAAGTAGAATGACGAAAATAATTCTTAGGAGATCATGAAAAATCTTGACATAAAAGATTTTCATGTTATAATTCTAAGAAATCAAGAGAGACAATGATTTATTTTAACAAATCTCCTCTTAAATAAAATATTAAGTAGAATCGTAGGAGAATGATTAATGAAAAGTCTTGATTCATAATAAATCTTAATTTGTAAATATCAAGGAATCACGATCATGATTTGGATAAAATTTTATTTAATTTTAAATCATCAAATCAATTTCATGGTTCACAAAATTCATAAAAGTGATACAAATAGATTCATTAATCTCTTATCAAAAAATCAATAAGATAGAGATGGAAAATGTATTCCTTTTTTTGTGTTTCATTTGAAGTTGTTTGTTTCATACAAGCATGCCTTTTTTATTTATGCCAAATCAAAACATATTTTATCGTTTAAAATGAAAGTGCAAGATTTATCACAAAAATCATCAAGATCAATAAATCACAAAAATCATCATGTATAATTTTGAAATTTATTAATCATGATGATTATGCATAACATCAAAACATGGTTTCAAAATATTTAATATTTTTATTATATAATTGCATCATTATGCATCATCGAAGTTGATTTCATCAAACATAAAGCATTTTCCACCAAGATCATTTTTTTTGTTGTAGTCATGCATTTTTCTTTTTAGGTGAATCTAACTTTTCATGCTTAGTTTTCCATACAAATGCCATGCATCATCATTAAGCATGATATCAAACTTCTTAATATTTTTATTAAGACATCAAGCATGGTTTCAATCAAAATCAGAAATCATCAAGTTACACATTATTTCTTCTTGAAAAACATACATAGGATCATTAGATTTAAGTTTAACATTTTTGTTCATTTATCATAAAACATGCAATCTTCATGATTATTTTCAAAATTTCTAGCATGATTCCTAATTTTTTGCATTTTCATTATTAAACATGCAATTTTTCAAGAAAAATAAATTTTCTAAACTAAATTAAAAAATATACATCATGAAAAGTATCATGTAATTTCGAAATAAATTAAAGGAATTTTGATTACCTTATCATCAAAAGTCATTAAGGCGTAGTTTGCCACCTCGCCTTTGTTGATTTTCTCCTCATCTTCGGAGGAGATCGATTCATCCCAATTTATGTTCTTCTTCTTGCGTTCAAAGCAAGTAGTTGCATTCTTTTTGTTCTTTAATTTTTGTTTTATGAACTTCTTAAATTTCACGAGTAGTTCAAGTTCACCATCACTGTAACTTATGCTTGAGTGGTCTTCAATTGTTCTCAGCCTGAAATCTTCCTATTCTTTAGAAGGTTGTCCTCAAGCTCTTCATGAGCTTTGCATGTCATTTCATAGGTCATTAGTGACACAATTAGTTCTTCAAGAGAAAAATTATTTAAATCTTTGGCCTCTTGAATTGCCGTGACTTTAGGGTCCCAACTCTTTGGAAGGGATCTTAAAACTGTATTAATGAGTTCAAAATCTAAGAAACCTTTACCAAGTCCTTTTAGACCATTGACGACATCCGTAAATCAGGTGTACATGTCTCCAATGGTCTCACTCGGTTTCATTCGAAACAACTCATAAGAATACGCTAAAAGATTAATTTTTGACTCCTTCACTTTACTAGTGCCTTCATGAGTCACTTTGAGTGTGTGCCAAATATCAAAAGCCGTTTCACAAATCGACACTCGATTAAACTTATTTTTATCTAATGCACAAAACAAGGCATTCATAGCTTTGGTAGTTAAAGTGAAAGTCTTCTTCTTCAACTCATTCCAATCGTTCATTAGAAGATAAGACTTTTGAAAACCATTTTCGACAATGTTCCAAAGCTCAAAATCTATTGAAATTAGGAAGATCCTCATTCTAGTTTTCCAATATGTGTAATCCGTCCCATTGAACATGGGCGGACGTGTAATTGAATGACCCTCTTGGTTACCAGCAAATGCCATCTCTCTTGGGTTTTAAACCAAACAAGAGTGAACCTTGCTCTGATACCAATTGTTAGGATCGAGAGTCCAGGGTCGATATTAAGAGGGGGGGGGTGAATTTGTGCAACGAAAAATTATGTCGGTTCAAAAAACCTTCGTACGATAAAATCTGATTTCGATGAAAACCATTTTGGAAAGATCATTAAATTGAAAGCATATGGAAGTGTAGTTGATATAGAAACACAAACTGATTAAGATAAATAGCAAAATAGAAACACAAACTGATTTATAGTAGTTCGGTCATTGTGACCTACATCCACTCCTCTGATTCCTTTTCCGTCGAGGCCACTGGCCTCCACTATCGATCTTCCTTTATAGGCAAAGA
>LVTN01001559.1:37418-47607 GCA_001649415.1 Musa itinerans
CCAACATGATCATAGTCTTGACTCTGGCGCAACTCCTGCTGCATGTCTTACTTTCATCGTAGTTAATCCTGCACAGTTAAAACAAAACTTCGATCGAGGCAATTAATACTAAGCATTAATCACGTTGTCCGGCATGTCATTGGTCTCTGGACACTTCGTCCGATTCTTAGGTGCATCGTCCTCTCTTACGGCCTATTGCCCAATCGGCCAATTGTCTCCGCAACTTCGATGTCCTTGGCGCAATATCCGCTCTTCTTGGCCCGATGCCTGAATCCACGGCCCGAAGCCTTCTGTCGATACATCGACCGATCCACCGGCCCGACGTCCAATCTTCTGACATGTTCCTCCGGCCCAACATGATTTTTCTGCTTTAATTGTCTCATCCTGATCAAAGTATCCTACGTCACTCAAAACGTAGATTAAATCATAAACATATATCAAGTGGTTTCATCATCAAAATACGAGATTCAACACCCCCCGGGTGGCACAGGCTGGATGGGGCTTCGGTATAGTGTCGGGCGTTGAACAACCTTTCGCAAGTTACCTTGACCAGAACTTGTTGTCGCGCCCAGCACCCGATGAGCAGCTGTTTGTGGACATGCAGCTATTCGTTCAACCCTCTAAAGTCCTTGTTTCCCCCCTCTCCCTCTTTTCTCTTGTGCACGCAAGATGCTCGCTGAATTGCTTGTAAAGCTTCCCATTTTCGCGAGACGTCGGGACTTGACCGTCGCTCGTTCTTTCGAACTAATCAACTTTCTCTTTTTACAGGTCCTTCGGGACCTGCGAGAGGTTGCAAGTGGGCTGGTCTTTGTGGAGCAATATCGCAAGGGCGAAGCATGACTTAGGTAACACAAGCTAAGTTCGCGTCTTTGCCGCAAGGGTGCCTCGCGACTTAAGCAAAGCAAATCTAAGTTCGCATTTTGACTGCAAGGGTGACTCACGCCTTAGGCAATTCCAGCTAAGGCCATGACATAGCGGTACCACCGCCTGCAGTACTAACACTAGGTGGTACCACCACTTGACAAGGGCAGTACCACCGTTGTCAACATTAATTTTCGACGATACCATTGCCCAGACCACCTGGGAGACTGAGTCCCAGGTGGTGCCACCACCAGACAAGGTCTAGCATCCTGGTTGGGCCTTTAATCCGGCCCAAACCATCCTAACTTCGGGCCTAATCGGCCCCTAACAGAGTTGATGGGATTACCTCCCAAATCAAACTCTAATTTACTATCTAACTATAATAACTAAGACATAATTAAAGCACTTTTGTTCCAATACGTCAATTGCTCTTCCGGCGAGTGTCCGGCGATCTTCTAACAAAGTCTCGGCAATGTTCCGGTGGACTCCTTGCAAGCTCCCAGACTTTACGACTATCTTCTTGGCAAGTTTCAATGAGCTTCTTTGGTAAGCTCCTAGACTTCTCGGTTGGTTCCGGCAGAACTTTCGATGAACGTCCAGACTTCCAACGAACTCTCGAACACCTAACAAAATCGCGTTCTTGACTCCAGGACTTCATTTTGATTTATGCCTTGCTATCGTAATTAATCATGCACACATAAAAATCTACTTCGATCTAGACAATTAATACTAAGCTAATCAGATGTTGTCTGACATGTCATTGGTTCATCGACGCCTCGTCCGATTATTCGGCGCATTGTCCTCTCTTATTGCCTATTGCCTAAGCAGCTAGTTAACTTCTGCAACTCTGATTTCCTTAGCGCAATATCCACTCTTCTTGGCCCGATGCCCGAACTCATGACCCGAAGCCTTTTGTCGATATGTCGACCGATCTTTCGGCTCGTTGCCGAATCTTCTGACATGTTTTTCTTTGGCCCAACATGATTCTTCTTGCTTTAATTGTCTCTCTCTGATCGAAGCATCCTGCATCACTTAAAACACAGATCAAATCATAAACACTTATCAATTGGTTTTATCATCAAAATTTGAGATTTAACATAGGTCACCGGCGGCACGCTAGACCTTGAGAGTCTTGTCCCACGACACGGAGTAGAGCAGGTCACTGCGAGCGGCGACGACGTTGGCGTGCTCGATCCACAGGAGCTTCTTATGGCGGCGGATGGCTACGTAGTTGCCCGGGAGGGGGAAGCGAAGGAGGCGGTCAATGGCGGTGGGTAGTGTGGCATTGAGGTGGTGCCTGCCGGAGCGTGCCAACCGGTGTCACACGCGGATGCGACCTTCTTGGTGGGTCGTGAAGAGCTTGCCCGCCGAGGACAGGGTGACGGACTTGGCAGAACCGGCGGATGGCACGGCGTCAAAGGTCTCGACTTGGCGGACGGTGACCAGATCGAAGACAGTGATCTCCGAATCCGAGGCAGAGTAGAGGAGGGAGGCGGCGAGCGCCGCTGCGGAGGAGGTGGGGCGAAGTGGCTTCAAAGAAGCGAGGCAGAAGTGGAAGGCCGAAGGAGGCGTCGTACTGAGGTAACCGGAGATGGGGACGCTGGATTGAAGGGAGGGTAGAGAGGGGAGGGTGACGATGGAGGCAGCATCGTCAAATACGACGGCGGCGAGGCGGAGGGGTCGGGGCTGCGGTGTCGTAGTGTCGTGCTCCGCCGTGGAGCGGAAGGAGAATGGGATGCAAGGAGGCATCGGAGAAGAGAGGAGGAGGGAGAGCGGAGCGGAGCGGAGACATGGGGGGCGATGAGCTATTTATGGGGTGAGTTAGCGGAGTGACCGTCAACCCACACCACTTTTCGGAGCCAATCTGTTGATTTGAGTGGTCCGAGGTTGAGGATTTATCTTTACTCTGAGGCGGGTAAATTAAGTGGGTGACTAATTAGGGTGATAATCTCGACCGATTCCGTCAGTATATAATCGACAGTTCGCAGGTGCTTAACACGTTATGAGTAGGCGAGGGTTGGGTGTGACGTGGACAGAAAAGTGCTACTTATAGTGACGTCGAATTATACGGTATATGTACAAACAGCAACGGAATACATGACAATATAATATGGGGTTGTATGCAGAGGCATGAATATTGGATGAGTCTTATTTTTGTTTGTATTGCAAAACTTAACTCTTATCTTATTATCTAGCATAATTTCTTTTTTATTTTTTTACATTCTCCTAGTTAATTGAAGATGATATTTATGAAATATTTAAAAACCCTTAAAACAAAAATATTGTGAAATTATAAATAATAAGTCATAAAAAATGACATAATAAGATGTGGTTTAGGCATGGACGCGATTGAACTTTTGCCTGAACTTAATTAGAACTCTGATATTTTTTTCATGGCCTTTATATGATCCTCTTAGACTAATTATGCAATTGGAAAAGGATGAATATTTTATAATATTGGAAAAGGATGAATATTTTATAATATAAGGGTCCATTGGCACTATTTATTTGTCCTTTTTTCTATCTATAAAAGTGAAAAAAATCAGATTGGTACATATAATATCTTCGTTAACTTCAGAGCTATGTGATGAATATTACCAAAATTTACTACATAGTTACTAGATAGCGACACAACTTTCTGTTCCTACAATATTATTAATTCTAATTATTTTCTAAAAAGCATCATTGCCAAATATGTTTTAGTTATGAATTTTAGTTTTTTATCTTAGTATGTAAAAAGTTAGATTTTTATATAGTGATCAATGATAGAAAGAATCATGCTTTGTGAATAATCTAGAACATGCAAGAAGTAAGAGTTTACTACCTCTAAATCGTGTTTTTTCTTTGCCCATTTTCTTGATAGAAACATGAAGTTTTTATTAGGAATAAAGGAGGGAGTGATTCCCCAACGAGAACTCATTAGGTCAACTACTCACAGCACCGTGAGTACTCGAATCTCAAATCTTATCAAGCCATGAAAGGGGGACCAATTACTCCTCTTTTTTTATCTTCGCAACATTTAATGCTCTAAAATGACAAGGCGATATATATTGTCAAAATGAGAGCAACTCGTTTTTGTACTCATGTTCATTGCTTAAATAGTACTCATGATAGAGAGAGAGAGAGAGAGAGAGAGAGAGAGAGAGAGAGAGAGAACATGTTTACAATGAGGAACAGGATATTAATAATCTTTTTTATGACTCATGGTGTGTTTCAATTTTTGTATTCCTAGGCATGTTGTTAACAAGTCAAGTCTAATATGATAGAGACAGTAAATAGAAGATGAAGAGTCTTGGGATATATATATATATACACACACACATCATTTTCATGGAACTTAGAAAGAGTTGAAGCATTCATAATATATGTTTCAAGTAACACTTCCAGCTTCCATTTACTCATCCACTGCTGTGTTCAGCAAAATTTAATTCAATCACAAAACTAGAACATATCAGCTCTACTCAGCCACCTTGCTGAATTCCACAAGACCTTATTCCTATCAAAGTAATATCCTTCAGCTACATTGAACTCTATCAGAAAACTAGAACATATCTATTCAACCACTTTCTGAGTTCCACAACCACAAACTTTGATGCAGTCAAGTCAACTTCCATTACTGAGAAGAAAGAGAAAGTAATCTTTTTGCAGTATTGGATTCTATCATAAAACCCGCATCATATCAGCTAATTTTAGCTACCTTGTGAATGCCACAAACATTTTGATGCAGTAAAGATAACTTCTACTTGTTCCTATCAAAGACCGTTCTCACCATCAAAAGCCAACATCCTTGCTTGGAACACACAGCTTCCTGCATGCCCAATAGGCTGCTGTCCCGGTTGTGATCAGCAACCAGTGGTACACAGGACCACCCACCTCATAACATTCCTCAGTGACTTCAGTTAGATAAGGTTCACTTTGATGTGTGACCCCATGCAACGTCTTATAACAATCCACTCCTTTCTCATCTGCCATTGTTGAATACACTGATCACTCTTTCTGCTGCATGAAGATTAGGGTTTGAAGCCTCTAAGCAGAAAGACACAGAAAATACAAACAAGAACAGCCAAAAGATACACCATGTCCTCCAATCTTTGGCCATGTAGCATAGAAAAGAACAGCTTAAAAGTGCTCTACTTATTGGTCTTTATTTAGGTAGTAGTTGCGGAAACTAGACAAAAGCAACATGGTGAACAGTAAATGGATTCACTATGGATTCGAAGCAATAAAAGCGATGCAAATTAAGTCATTGCAGATGGTTTGGAGAGCCCTCAATGAGAAACTATATTTAGTAGTATCAGTACACAACCAACCCTTCTATTTCATTTACTTAAGAATTTCTCTCTCGAGGAATTGACTAAGATATGTCAAGTTTTAGTTAGGATAGAGCAATTTTAGATTATATGAGACAAACTGAATTGTGATGGCTCAAGAGATTATATATATATATATATATATATATATATATACATACATATAATGCATAATATATATATATATATATATATATATATATATATATATATATATATATATATATATATATATATATATATATATATATATATATATATATATATATATATATATATATATATATATATATATATATATATATATATATATATATATATATATATATATATATATATATATATATATATATATATATATATATATATATAATGCATAAACGAATTTATTTTCGAGAATTATATATACCCTTAGAAATGTATTCTATCTCATAGAAATAATTTTATAGTCCCCAGGAAAATAGAGTTAGCAAGTGGCTTTCCAACCATACTGATCCAATAAGATGATATTCTATCTTTGATATTTGGGTTCATTCTGATGTGAACCGTGTAAATTATACCTGTTTTATGCCCAGTAGACCAATTACTTTGCAGTCATTTTCTGGAGGAAAGCAGAAAGTATGGAGAGATCAATGTAGAGGCGCAAAGTAGTTGCTTTCTCATTATTTAGCACAACAGGGTTAATTATTGGGCAACTTTAATGGTTCTTTTAGCTCTCCATTATTTAGTAGAATCCAATTGCAGCACTGCCAAAGTGTGCCATAATTGACATAGTTTATTCCTTGTGGGAATAGACTAGCAATTTATTCACCCTTTAAGTACACTTTGCAATGTAGTTGATTTTAAATAATAACAGAATTAATCATGGATTCACAAAGACTTTTCTTGTAGATGTGTTACATCTTTATCTTTTTTTTTTATCCAACACTGGGACATAAATATTGAAAAAATGGAGAGAAAAAATTATTGGAATATCTGATGGCTCCTCGGAGACGTATTTTGTCAGATTGATAACATCAAAGACAGAATCACATTAAGTGCCATTTAATGGCTCTCGAACTGCCTGCCTACTCTGTGGTTAATCATCTGTAAAGAGTGAACTGTGTTTTGTGAGGAACAAGTTCGCACTAAGAGGGGATGAATTAGTGTAGTGGTAAAATACGTTGGTTCTGAAAAATACTTCGGACGATTAAAATCGATTCGTAAAGATGATTAGATTGAAAGCGTGTTCGTAAATGTGTTGAAGGTAGTTTTAAATTGCAAGAAGTAAATGCAAACCAGATTTTATAGTGGTTCGGTTGTCATGACCTATATCCATAATGCTGATTCCTCTTCCGTCGAGGCCATCGACATCCCCTATCGGTCTTCCTTCAATAGGCGAAGATGAACCACCTTCTATAGCTCTTTCTTCTTTTACCAGGTTTAGGAGAGAACCCTTACACCCCCACTTACTCCTCTCTCAAACTATACTAATACTTAGAACTTTTGAGAGGAGTCCACATAAGATTATAACAACATTTCTTTTCTTTTTTACTCTTAATACTTATGTATGTTAACCAGAGATGAGAGGGGTATTTATAGGCCTCAAGTTGATTCAAACTTGGAGCATAAAAATGTCTTATCTCGGGTTTTCGGGGTACGGGCGGTACCATCGTCAGTGCCAGTCTAACACTGACAGACACTGGGCGGTACCACCGCCTGACAGCCTCTCAGAGATTGTGTTTGGGTAGTACCATCGCTTGACACAGTCTCGGAGATTGTACCACAACGGTGCCACATGTTGGGTCATTGTTTGGGCCTTTCATTGGGCCTAACACAATCCATACATGGGCCTAACTGGCCCCTAATTAGGTGGTCCAATTCCAATTCCAATTATGTACTAATTATGAATTATAAGATATTTACTAAGCTAAATAAGTCCGTAAGTCTAGTTTTCTTCCGGTAAACTTCCGATGATCTATCGGTAATGTTCCAACGGACTCCCGGCAAGCTCTTGGATTTCACAATGTCTTCTTGGCGAGTTCCGACGAGCTTCTTTGGCAAGCTCCTGGACTTCTCGATCAATTCCGGCAGAACTTCCGACGAACGTTCGGACTTCCGACAAACTATCAAACTCCCAACGAAATCGCGTTCTTCACTCCGGGAATTCATTTTACTTTATGCCTTTCTGTCGTAGTTAATCCTGCATACATAAAAACCTACTTCGATCTAAACAATTATTACAAAGCTTGAATCATGTTGTCCGACATGTCATTGGTTCATCGACGCTTCGTTCGATTATTCGGTGCATCGTCCTCTCTTGCGGCCTATTGCCCAATCGGCCAGTTAACCTCCGCAACTCCGATATCCTTGGCACAATATCCACTCTTCTTAGCCTGATGCCCGAAACCATGGCCCGAAGCCTTCTGTCAATACGTCAACCGATCCTATCTTCTAGCATGTTTTCCTCTGGTCCAACATGATTCTTCCTGCTTTAATTATCTCTTCTAGATTGAAGCATCCTGCGTCACTCAAAACACAGATTAAAACATAAACACTTATCAATTGGTTTCATCATTAAAATCCGAGATTAATCAATCTCCCTTTTTTTGATGATGACAACCAATTGATGTCGAAGTTAACCTTAACTTTTAGAGTTTAAACAAACTCGCCCTATCAATATGTCATTGATAGAAACTCTTGGATTCAAAAATCCAAGGAACAAATCATGCATAACATGATCATATTTCTCTCCCTTTGTCATCAACAAAAAGGAGAAGTTCCAATTATCAAGTGTTTGAGATATACAAATTCAACACATTGCATAATTAACATAATCTTCAGTTTTATTATCATGCAAGCTAGCAAAAATTTTGAGTTTTGCAAGTTTGTAAATTTTGCTAGATGTGCAAGTTTAACATGCTTTGCTTCTTGAGATAGGCAAGATAGCACTTATTTCTCCATGTAATTTGCAAGCTAGCAAATTTTTGCTTCCTTTGCAATGTTTGAGCTAGTAATTTTTTTCTCCCTTTGTCATTATCAAAAAGAAGGGAAGAATACAATGTTGTAATTCTTTTCCCTTTACATCAATTTCTAAATCATGACAAAAGTAAAGTATCATTCTTAATTCAATATGTTTGTGCATCATTAAAACATGCATAATTTCAAAATCTTACATTTCATTTTTCATGCACGATACAAAAAAAATTAAATCAATCATCATTATGAGCATATCATACATGATACTAAAACATTAAAATTTTTAAGCATTTATCAATATTTTGATTATTATACCAAACATTCATCATTTAAAGCATTCATGATACCAAAAATTAAATCAACATTTTTAAGCATTTATCACTTCATGATTGTTGGTACTAAACATTCATCATTAATTTTCTCCCCCTTTGTCGTAGGCAAAGAGAGGGGAATAAAAATATAATGGTGCAATTAATTTTTCTTTTCATCAATTTTTAAATCATCACATAAAAAATAACAAGAAAATTTTGGTGATAAGATATAATTCATGAATACAAGAAATTGTACATAAAAATTATATCATGAAAGATAAAATATCAAAGATTACGAAGGATTAAGTCATGAATACTAAATAACATGATTTATCTTGATAATCTCCCTTTTAGTAAATAACAAAAAGAAACATGGGAGTTCAAAAAATAAGATCTTGATTCACTGAAAAAATTCAAGTTATAAATCCAAGAACTCACAAGAAAAATCATGATTTATTTAGAAAATCTCAAAGAACGATTAATGAAAAATCTTGATTCATAATAAATCTTAATTTGTAAATATCAAGGAATCAAGATCATGATTTGGATAAAAAATTATTCAAATTTAAATCATCAAAATTATTTTCAAAGTCCAAGAGATTCGTAAAAATGATACAAATGGATTCATCAAAATCAATACGATGATAAAAAATTATTCAAATTTAAATCATCAAATCATCAAAATCACTTTCATAGTTTAAAATTGAAAAAACAACTTTCATTACGATAAAAACTAATAATCCATAAATCGCAAGAATCATCATGCATAATTTCGAAGGATAAACTTATTAAGCATGATTTCAAATCATTATTACATTATTTCATCAAGCATGGTTTCATAAAGTATTTTCATTCAAAAGTAATACGGAAATCATCAAGATACATATTATCATTAAAACATCTAGCATGATTTAAGTCTAACATTTTGTTCCTTTATCATAAGACATGTAATTTTCATGATCATTTTTTTTAAAATAAAAAGCATGATCCCAATTTTTTTAACATTTTCATTTCATTTTTAAACATGTAATTTTCAAAAAAAAATATATAATTTTTCTAAATTAAAAATAAGTCATGAAAAGCATCAAGTAATTTCGAAATAAATTAAAAGAGTTTTTTTTTGTGTTGTTTACCTCATTGTCGAGAGTCACCAAAGCGAAGTTCGCTACTTCGTCTTCATCGGTTTGCTCCTCGTCTTCAGATGTGCTTGATTTGTCCCAAAGTGCTTCATTCTTCTTGCGTTCATAGCAAGTAGTTACATTCTTTTTAAGTTTATTTTTGTTCTTTAATTCTTGTTTCATGAGCCTTTTAAATTTCATAGTGAAGAGTTCAAGTTCACCATCACTTGAGCTTATGCACGAGTGGTCTTCAATTGTTCCAAGTCTTAAATTCTTCTTGTTCTTTATAAGGTTGTTCTCGAGTTGTTTATGTATATTGCACGTCATTTCATAAGTCATCAAAGACCTATAAATTCTTCAAAAGGGAAATAGTTCAAGTTTTTTTATTCTTAAATAGTAGTTACCTTTGAATCTTAGTTCTTATGAAAAGAACGTAAAATTTTGTTTACGAGTTCAAAATCCAAAAAACTTTTACCAAGTGCTTTTAAACCATTGACGACATTCGTAAAATGGGTGTACATATCTCCAATGGTTTTGCTTGGTCTCATATAAAATAATTTAAAATCATGAATCAAAAGTTGATTTTCGAATCTTTAACTTTGCTAGTGCCTTCATGTGTGATTTCAAGAGT
>LVTN01001560.1:1868-24793 GCA_001649415.1 Musa itinerans
GAGGGGTATTTATAGGCTTCAAGTTGATTCAAACTTGGAGCCTAAAACTTTTCTATCCTGAGTTCCCCTAGCACGGGCGGTACCACCGCCCAGTGTCAGTCTAACGCTGACGTTGCCTTGGGCGGTACCATCGCCCAGGTCTGACAGTACCATCGCTTGGGGGCCAGTACTAGGTGGTACCACCACCCAGACTGGCGGTACCACCGCCTGGCACCCTGCTAGGGGTGGTACAACCACCCAGACAGGCGGTACCACTGCCGGACACAGTCTCAAAGACTATGCCACGACAATGAGACTTCTTGGGGCACTGTTTGGGCTTCTTATTGGGCCCAACACAGTTCTTACATGGGCCTAGCTGGCCCTTAATTGGGTTGGCCCAAATCTAAGCCCAATTACGTGCTAACTATGATTCCTAAGACATATTCTAAGTCTTGGTTCTTCTAGCGAGCTTCCGGTGATCTTCTGGCGAACTTCCGACGATCTCTCGGCAATGTTCCGACGGACTCCCGGCAAGCTCCTAGACTTCACGACAATCTTCTTGGTGAGTTTAGACGAGCTTCTTGGCAAGCTCCGTGACTTCTCGGTTGGTTTCGCCAGAACTTCCGACGAACGTTTGGACTTCCGACGAACTCTCGAACTCCCAACGATGTCGCATCCTTGACTCCGGGACTTCATTTTGCTTCATGTCTTGCTATCGTAATTAATCTTACACATGTAAAACACACTTCAATCTAGACAATTAATGCTAAGTAATAATCATGTTGTCCAACATGTCATTGGTCCCTCGATGCTTCATCCGATTCTTCTGTGCATCATCCTCTCCTACGGCCTATTGCCAAATCAGCTAATTAACTCTGTAACTCTAATATCCTTGGCGCAATGTCCGCCCTTCTTGGCTTGATGCCTAAATCCACGGCCCGAAGCCTTCTATCGATACGTCGACCGATCCACCGACCCGACATCCAATCCTCTAACATGTTCCTCCGGCCCAACATGATTCTTCTTGCTTTAATTGTCTCATCCTGATCGAAGCATCCTGCATCACTCAAAACGCAGATTAAAATATAAACACTTATCAATTGGTTTCATCATCAAAATATGAGATTCAACACCATCGGCATCTCGACGCATCTTCATGCATCGTGATCGTCCGTCTCGTGGGTCCCACTATCGCTTCTATTGAATCTCGGATTTTGATGATGAAACCAATTGTTAAGTGTTTATGTTTTAATCTATGTTTTGAGTGGCGCAGGATGCTTCGATCAGGATGAGACAATTAAAGCAAGAAAAATCATGTTGTGTCGGAGGAAAACATGACAGAAGATTGGACGTCGGGCCGGAGGAACAGTTGACGTATTGACAGAAGGCTTCAGGCCGTGGATTCGGGCATCGAACCAAGAAGAGCGGATATTGTGCCAAGGATATCGGAGTTGCGGAGTCAACTGGTCGATTGGGCAATAGGCCGCAAGAGAGGATGATGCGCCGAAGAATAGGACGAAGCGTCGAGGGACCAATGACATGCCGGACAACTTGATTAATGCTTAGTATTAATTGTCTAGATCGAAGTGTGGTTTTATATGTGCAGGATTAACTACGAAAGCACGAAATGAAGCAAAATGAAGTCCCGAAGTCATAATCGAGATCACATTGGGAGTTCGAGAGTTCGTCGGAAGTCCGGATGTTCGTTGGAAGTTCTGGCGGAACTAGCCAAGAAGTCTCGGAGCTTGCCAGAGAAGCTCGTCGGAGCTCACCAAGAAGATCGTCATGAACTCCAAGAGCTTGTCAGGAGTCCGCCGGAACATTGCTGAGAGATCGTCAGAAGTTCGCCGAAAGCTTGCTGGAAGAATAGACTTACGGACTTGTTTTAGCTCAAATTATGTCTTAGATTTTGTAGTTAGCACGTAATTGGGTTTGGATTTGGGCCAACTCAATTAGGGGCCAGCTAGGCCCATGTAAGGACTATGTTGGGCCTAATTAGAAACCCAAACAGTGCCCCAAGAAGTCTCACGTCATGGCACAGTCTTCGAGATAGTTTCAGGCAGTGGTACTGCCAGTCTGGGCGGTTATCAACCCCTGACAGAGTTTGGGCGGTGGTACCGCCCAACATTGCCCCCCAAGCGGAGGTACTGCCAGACTAGGCGGTGGTACTGCCCAGGGTAGTGTCAGTGTCAGACTAACACTGGGCGGTGGTACCACCCAATGCAGGCGGTGGTACTGCCCAGCGTAAGCGGTGGTACCGCCCGTGCTTGGGGAACCCGGGATGAGAAAGTTTTGTTGAATCTCGGATTTTGATGATGAAACCAATTGATATGTGTTTATGATTTTAATCTGCGTTTTGAGTGACGTAGGATGCTTCGACCAGGATGAGACAATTAAAGTATGAAGAATCATGTTGTGCCGGGGGAAAACATGTTAGAAGATTAGACATCGGGCTGGAGGAACGGTCGACGTATCGACAGAAGGCTTCGGGCATTGGGCCAAGAAGAGCGGATATTGTGCCAAGGATATCGGAGTTACGGAGTCAACTGGCCGATTGGGCAATAGGCCGCGAGAGAGGACAATGCGCCGAAGAATCGGACGAAGCATCGAGGGACCAATGACATGCTGGACAACTCGATTAATGCTTAGTATTAATTGTCTAGATTGAAGTGTAGTTTTACATGTGCAGGATTAACTACGATAGCAAAGCATGAAGCAAAATGAAGTCTCGGAGTCAAGGACGCGATTTTGTTGAGGGTTCGAGAGTTCGTCGAAAGTTCGGACATTCATCAGAAGTTCTGTCGAAACCAGCCGAGAAGTCTCAAAGCTTGCCAGAGAAGCTTGTCCGAACTCGCCAAGAAGATCATCGTGAAATCCAAGAGCTTGCCGGGAGTTCGCTTGAACATTGCCAAGAGATCGTCGGAAGTTCGTCGGAAGTTAGCCAGAAGCTCGCCGGAAGAATAGACATAGGGACTTGTTTAGCTTAGCAAATGTCTTAGGATTTCGTAGTTAGCACGTAATTGGGCTTAGATTTGGTCCAACCTAATTAGGGGCCAACTAGGCCCGCCCATGTAAGGACTATGTTGGGCCCAATAAGAAGCCCAAATAGTGCCCCAAGAAGTCTCACCGTCTCGGCACAGTCTTCGAGATTGTGTTAGACGGCAATACAGCCAGTCTGGGTGGTTGTACCGCCCCTAGCAGGGTGCCAGGCGGTGGTACAGCCAGTCTAGGCAATGGTACCACCCAGCACTGCCCCCCTAGGCGATGGTACCACCCAAGGCATTGTTAGTGTCAAACTGACACTAGGCAGTGGTACCACCCAGCGCAGGTGGTGGTACCGCCCGTGCCCAGGGAACCCGGGATGGGAAAGATTTAGGCTCCAAGTTTGAATCAACTTGAAGCCTATAAATACCCCTCTCATCCCTGGTTAAAACACATAAGCACAAAGAGTCTGAAAGCAAAGAAACATTGCTACAATCTCTTTAGAAATTCCCTCCTCCAAGTCTAAGTGTTAGAATTCTGTTTAGAGAGGAGAGTGAGTTCTTGTAAGGGTTGTCTCCTAAACCCGGTAAAAGGAGAAGAGGGGTGTAAGAAGGAGTTTGATCTTTGCCTATTCAAGAAAGATCAATAGTGAATGCCGATGGCCTCGACGGAAGAGGAATCGACGAAGTGGATGTAGGTCACAATGACCGAACCACTATAAAATTGCCGTGCTCTCTGGTTTGCATTTTATTCTTGCTATTACCTTGCTGCAAACCTCTTTAAGTGCTTACTGCCTTCAATTCATAAACGTATGCTTTCAAGTTAAGTTTTGAAATCAGTTTTCAACGTAAACGGCTTTTATCGTACGAAGGTTTTTAAAGACATGATTTTACCACTGCACTAATTCCCCCCCCCCCCTCCTTAGTGCCAACCCCTTTCCTAACAGATCCAAATGCAATAGCCCACTACACTTGGGATTTGAGGGATCTATGCTACAAAGGTCGCATTGTGCTTATAGTTGGCTCCTATTGCATCAAAATCATCCTACACGAAATGCACTCGACACCTTTAGCATGGCACTCCGGATTCCTGAGAACCTACCAAAAGAGTGACGCAAAATTTTTATTGGAGAGGGATGAAAAAAATTATTGCTGAATATGTGGCACAATGTGATATATGTCAACAACACAAGGGTGAAATAGTGGCAAGTCCAAGGAAGCTATAACTACTACCTATACCGGACTCGGTGTGGACTGACATCTCCATGGACTTCATCGAAGGGCTACCACCTTCCAAAGGTAAAAGCACAATTCTCGTGGTGGTTGATCAACTTACGAAATATGCTCATTTTTGTGCTGTGCGAAATCCCTACACTATTGCTAGTATTGCCTAGATTTTCATAGAAAATATTGTTAAACTACATGGGATGACAATGTCCATTGTAAGTGATCATGACAGGATCTTCACTAGTAAATTTTAGATCGAGTTATTTTAGTTACAAAGCACCAAACTCAAGATAAGCATAGTGTATCATCCACAAATTGACAGCCAAATAGAGGTGGTAAATAGGTGTTTAGAGACGTACCTTCGGTGTTTCGCCAATGACAGACCAAAGGAGTGGGCAAAATAGCTTCCCTAGGCCGAATGGTGGTATAATACTATATATCATTCATCTATAAAATGTGCCCCTTATGAAGCATTGTATGGTCGATCGACCATTGTGATTCCAAAGTATATAATTGGCTCGGCCATGGTAGATCAGGTCGACCAAGAATTGATTGATAGGGACAAACTTCTATAACTATTAAAGGATAATCTCTCTATTGCTCAAGTCAGAATGAAGTAGCAAGCTAACACACGACGAAGCGAAAGAGAATTTTCAGTAAGAGATTGGGTTTATCTTCGCCTACAGCCATACAAGCAACTCTCCATCAACACTTGAGCCTCCATGAAGCTATCCCCAAGTTTTTGTGGGCCCTATCAGATCATAGAGCGTATTGGAGCCATGGCATACAAACTTAAATTACTTGAGGATGCCAAAATTCACCCTATCTTCCACGTGTCATGCCTGAAGCCCAAGTTAGAAGAACATAAGTCACCATAGATCCAACTGCCCAACACCAATGAGGATGGAGTTATTCAAGCCCAACCACAAGCCATCCTCAACCGCATGATCGTGATGCGTCGCTGACATCCCTCTACTGAAGTACTAGTGCATTGGAATAATTTACCACTTAAAGATGTCACATGGGAATCATATAAGGAGCTGAAGACCCAATTCCCTAAGTTCACGGAATCTCAGCCTCGAGGACAAGGCTTATTTGAAGAGGGTAGGTGTGTTAGGACTCTAGCTAGGAGAGTCCTAATTGAGAGGGGCATTCATGTAAAATCTACCTAGCTGACTGTTAGAACCCTTGCAGATTCTAAACTTAGGGTTGATCTCTTTAGGGGATCGATCTCCTTGGAACTCTATAGGGGTTCCTCCCTCCAAGTTGCTGCTCAAAGGCTGTAGAAAATATTCATCTATTGCTTATTAAAAGAGGAGGAATACATGGCTATTTATAGGGCTTCTAAACCCTAACTCCTAATAGGACTCCTGGAATAAAATGTTAGACTTAAATCTAATGATAATCCTATGAATGTTTTTCAAGAAGAAATAATGTGTATCTTGATGATTTTCGATTTTGATTAATGAAAATATTAAGAAGTTTGATATCATGCTTAATGATGATGCATGGATTTTGTATCGAAAACTAAGCTTGAAAAGTTAGATTCACCTAAAAAGAAAAATACATATTTTATGATAAACAAATAAAATGATTTTGATTGAAAATATAAAATCATGCTTGATGAAATAATGTGATTTAAGATCATGCTTCATAAATTTATATTTCAAAATTATGCATGATGATTCTTGCGATTTATGGATTATCGATTTTTGCCGTAATGAAAGTTGTTTTTCGGTTTTAAAAATGATGTATGTTTTGATTTGGCATAAATGAAAAAGACATGCTTATATGAAATAGTGTAAGTATTGATGATTATATATTTAATGATGCATAATGATGTAATAAGAACATTAAATATTTTGATATCATGATTCACGATTTTATGCATGAGATTTTAAAGTTATACATGATGATTTTTGTGATTTATTGATCTTGATGATTTTTATGATAAATCTTGCACTTTCATTTTAAACAATGAAAATGATTTTGATTTGACAAATTGAATTTGAATGAACTTTATCTTGAATTTTTGAGCTTTATAACTGGAGATTTCTAATGCATCAATCAAGATATTATATCATTTTTTCTCCTATGCTTCTTTTTGCAAATTGCTAAAGAGAAAATAAATGATCAAAATGTTGATTTAATGATTTAATGTTTGGTATCATGAATGCTTTAATATCATGCATGGGAGTAATGATGAAGGTTTTGAACACAAATGTTTGTATCATTTTTTATGATTTTATATTTTGAAAATATGCATGATGAGTTGTAGTGATGATTGATTTATTTTTGGAATCATGCATGTAATGATGATTTTATATTTTTTAATTATGATGATGTATGTGATGTATTGCATATGATGTGAATCATGATTAAAATTGCTTTGATTTGAATTCAGGATTATGTTAATTATGGTATTTTGAAATAAGAATGATTATTTACCTTTGTCATGATTTAGAAATTGGTGTAAAGGGAAAAGAATTATAACATTGTATTCTTCCCTTCTTTTTGACAATGACAAAGGGGGAGAAATATTGCTAGCTCAAGATGCAAAAATATACTTTCTTGCACATCTAAAGAGAAGATGCAAATGTAACACTTGCCAAATTGTTTGCTTGCTTCATGTAAAACATTGTATCTTGCTAGCTTGTTATCTTGCATTTTGGTAGCTTGCAATTTGCAAAGAAAGCAAAAATTGGCACTTCTCAAAAGAGAAGAAAGAGCTTCCTATCTTGAAACATCACTATCTTGCCTATCTAAAGAAGCAACAACTTGCATATTGCAATAGGAAGCAAGAATCGCTAGCTTGCACACTTCAACAAGAAGCTATCTTGCATTTGCTTTCGAAATTTTGCTAGCTTGTATGAAGTAGAACATGCTATCTTACTACCTTGCATATCTACAACTTGATAGCTTGAATGTTCTAAGCATAATGTAACACTTGCTAAATTTTCTAGCTTTAAATTGCATGATGATAAAACATGATATTATGTTTTTCATGCAATGATTTGAATATATATCTCTAAACACATGAAAGTTACACTTCTCCTTTTTGTTGATGACAAAGGGGGAGAAGTATGATCATGGTATGCATGATGACGTGTTGCAAATATTCTTGATGAAATTTGATATTACTTGAATTCGGCTTGAATTCAATGTTCTATCAATATGCCATATTGATAGAGGGAGTTTGTTTAAACTTCGGAAGTTAAGATTAACTCTGTCATCGATTTGTTGTCATCATAAAAAAGGGGGAGTTATGAAGGATTGTGTTACTTAGACAGATTGTATATCCTTGAATCCTTGTAGATCTCTATGAGAGGTGAAGGAGGTCAAGTGTCCTCCTCTCTAGCGGTCATCCACACAACAGGGTTGCGATGATGCTCCTCAAAACTTCAAGCTTGTTATCTGAGGAGGAGAAGGGGAGGAGAATAGGAGAAGCAACCCAAAAAGCTTTAGCCTATGAACCATTGGTTCCCTCCTCTTTGTAGAGGTCCCTTGTCAACTTAACCCTAATGAATCCTACCCTATTAGATTTTGGATCTCCATCCAACTATCCAATAATCTCTTATTTGCTCTTATTGGATCTCATCCATAGGATCCAATAATTCAGGGGCTTATTAGATATACAATAAGATTGGGGCTACGACAGATATCTCATATCTGAACCTCTATTCATTGCAATGCCTATCATATGTGTGTGACTCTCTAAGCCCAATATCGAGCTAGCCATGAGTCATACCTATCAGAACTCCTTCTAGCTTAGTGAATTATTATCTCCATAATAATTCACTCGACTCATCGTCTGCGGACGTACTAGGCCACTACGCTATAGTCCCTAACCGGTATAGAGAAATTCAATCTGAACATGTATATCCTTAGTTATTGTGTACCTATAGTCTCTCATCCATCTAATATCTCAGAGACCGTATACTAGGCATGGTGTTGTTAGACCCAAACAGTTTTTGCTGAAGTCTCGCTCTAATCGGATTATCCGAGATAACTCTTTTTCTCTCAATCCGAATGACCTTGGCTATGGATTTGTCTGAACAAGAACACATGGGATATTCCTCCCATGACACCGAGAGTAGATAATCCTCTATCGACACTTAATAGTCCTCGTAAGGTTTGCTACCACTCCCGATGACCGGCTATACTAGATCTGGAACCTCCAGGCCTATAAGTCCAATATCAAAGAGTGGAGTACTCATACGGGACATCCTTGGTGTCTCAAGTCTAAGGACCAGATACACCACTAGGACTACGGAATCATTGTCTGACGATAAGGCATCATATGTTAGGATCAAGAGCGGCACTAAGAGGGCAGGGGCGAATTAGTGTAGCGAAAAACTTTCACTATTTCAAAAACTTATTTTGATTAAAGCCGATTCTAATGAGAATGGTTTCAATTCAATCCATTTCGGAAGTAATTTGAACTTGAAACCTTTCGTGAAAGTGCAAGGGAAAACTAAGGTGGTTTGCAGCAATGTAAATTGCACAAATGAAAAGCGTTGGTTTTGTAAAGTCTTCGTATGATTTAAGCCGATCTCGAAAGATGTTTACGTGAAAGCGTATGTAGACGTAGTTAAAGTACGGTACGGGAGAGAGGCAGTTTGCTATAAAAGAAAGTTGCTCAAAGTAAATACAAACTGAGTTTTAGAGTGGTTCGGTCAATGTGACCTACATCCACTTTCGGCTTTCTCCTCCGACAAGGTCACCGGCATCCACTAGAGCCTTCCTTCAATAGGCGAAGGCCAACCACCGTTTACAGCTTTCCTCCTTTTGCCGGGCTTAGGAGACAACCCTTATAAGTTTCACTCCTATTTCTTGGATGATTACAAGGTTAAGAGATGGAGGAGAACTCTAACTTTTACAACACTTTAAGGCTCAAGAACTCAAGATTATACCAATAGGTTTCGTGTCCTTTCATGCAGGAAAGGGTGGGATTTTTATAGGCCCCAATGAGTTCAAAAATGGAGCCAAGAAGTGTCTCATCCCGGATTTCCGGGGTCCGGCCAGCCCACCCGCCGCCGTTGCTTCCCGGCCGACGGACCACCACCGCCGCTGCTGCCCAACCAACAGCCACCACCACTGCCGCTGCCCCCCCCCCGGCCAGCAACCTTGCCTCCTCACTGCCCGCATCTCACTCGAGCAAGAAGGGCCGCGGCTGCCATTTCCCAGCCAGCGGACCACCCATTACCGCTTCTACCATCGGCGACACTGCCCTAGCCGCATCACCTTTGCTGCCTTCCCTTGTTCATAGTTGCAGCCACGTGATCTGTCGGCATCGCTGTTTCTGTGGTGCGATAGAAATAGAGCAGTCGCTGGTCCCGCTGTTGTCGCAGGCGCCAGTTGCCTCTACCGCCGCCGCTGCTTCTCGACCACTTCAACGCCACCCCTCTCCTTCATTGCCGAGCCACCACCACTACTAGCCACCGTGCGACGACCACCGCATGCCACCCAGCCGCCGATCCTCCTTGCTCTGCATCCGTACTGACCGAAACAGGGCAACTCACCGGTTGCCCTTGTTCCCAATCGTGACACCGTCGACTCCTCCTTCTCCACCGCCGCCGCTGCTTCTCGGCCGCTCGACCACCGCCACCGCCGCTCCCTAGCCAGCAACCTCCCCTCCTCGTTGCGTTGTACTCGCCACAACCACATCCTCTCCCCATTGAAGCCCATCTGGTCGAAAGGGGCCCCTACCTCCCCTGCTTTCGGCCAGCCCCACCGCAGCCGCTGCATTCCGGCCAGCGACCACCGTCGTCGCTGCTCCCTGGCCAGCAGCCTTCCCTACTTGCTGCTCCACCCTGCTTGAGCGAGAAGGGCTGCGGTCGCTATTTCCCGACCAGCGGACCAACCCCCTCGTCGCTTCTATCGTCGGCGATGCTGCTCCAACCGCGCCACCATCGCTTCCTTCCCTTGGGTCGCAGTTGTAGTCGCTCGACCATCCCTACTCGTGGCGATCAAAACAAGGCAACCACGACCCCTACAGCCACCACCGTTTCCTCAACCGAACACGATCCCTCGGCGTCACCAGCGCCTCCTTCCGCAGTGCGACAAAGACAAAGCAACGCTGCCTTCCATCCGCGTCATCGCAGCCACCGCAGAGGTGAGCCCTTAGCGGCGCTGCCCCAGCTGCACCATCACCGTAGGTTGCCATCACCGCAGCCTCAACCCCGCTGCTCGGCGATCTCCCCTTGGGTCGCAGCAACTGCAGCCACATCAATGTAGTCGCCTTTTAGCCCCGGCGCTCTCACCCCATGCACCGACAGAAATAGGGCAGCAACTCTTCCTCCAACGCAGCAACCGCAGCACTGCCCTTGGCGTCCACCTCCTCGGCAACTTCACATTGACAGTGCTGCTGCCCTTGACCGACATCAAAAACAGGAGTTGAGAACCCAGATTTGTAGTCTTGCGCAATGGCCACCGATAACTTAGTGAAAGCACAAATGGAAGCATGGGAAATCAGAATTGAGAACCGACTACAAGAAACACTTAATGATTTTAAAAAGAGCCTATTGGAGAGCCTCAGCAAATTTCAACAAGATAGGGGCTCAAGTTCTACGTTGCATAGATCTGAAAATACAGGAAAAGGGCCCCAAGATTGTGACAAACTACTCACATATGAAGGTCGAATTTTTGAGATGGAAAGATAGAGATTCGACTAGTTGGATCTCTAAGGCGGAAATTTTTTTTTGTTTTCGTAGAACCCCAGAAGATTCTAAGGTAGAAGTGGCCTCAATCCAGGTCAAGGGAGATGCACTCCAGTGGTACGATTGGTATGAAACTATCTACGGAGTTCCTTCATAGTAGAAGCTCAAAAGAGGGCTTTTTATTCGATTTGGCACATCCGAATATAAGAATGTTGATGACCAGCTCACCAAAATTCGTCAATCTTCTACATTGTTGGAATATCAGAGTAGGTTTGAAAGATTGTCAAATCAAGCTAGAGATTGGTCGGAACGACAACTTCTGGATACATTCATTGAAGGGCTTAATCCGGAGATTCGGTGTGAAGTTAAGGCTCGTTAACCCCGCAGAATGATAGTTGCGATCTCATTTACACATCTACATGAGAAAAAAATTAGCAAGGAAAGATCAGCAAGGGGTTTGTACTATGATGAAAAATGGAGTATGGAGCACCGATGTAAACAAGGGCAACTTCTGATGATTGAACCAATTAGAGAGGAGCCGAAAGCTAAGAATGTGGACTCTGATCATGAAGGTATAAATTCTAATGAAGATGTTGAACTTACCATACATACAATGCATACATTAGCAGACTACTCTAACCCGCAAAATATGGAAGCTGACGGAACTCTAGAGCATTAGCCTATTATAGTTTTGATTGATACTGGTAGCACTAATAATTTTATGGACAGTGAGACTGTTGACCGATTGGCCCACCACATTGAAGACTAAGACAGATTCGAAGTAAAGATCGTTGATGGATGGATTTTCACTTGTGATAACAAAGGTTCAAAATTGATTATACAGGGCTAGAAGTTTCTTGCAACGATTACTACACTAAAAGACCGACCTATTGCTTACACTATCAAAAAGTGGAGATCATACTTACTTGATCAACGGGTTGTGATGCGTTGCAGATAGTCTATGACTAAAGTGCTGAAAGAGAAGCTCCCCGAGATTGATGTTGCTCAACCTTGAGGAAAAGGCTGATTTGAAGAGGGAGGAACAGTTATGACTCTTTTTCTAAGCTTTTAAATAATGTTTATTGAGTCTGTTTAGTCCAGTTGTTTATTGAGTCTGTTTAGTTCAGTTAGATTCGGATAAAGGTTTATTTAATATTTATTTATTATTAAGAGTCTAAGTCTTGGTGGACTCTAGGTGGAACTCTATAAATAGTGATGTAACCCTTAAAGCAATCAATCAATCATCTATGAAAAATACTATTCTATCTTTTGACAAACCCTAGGAGGTCGATCCCCTCGAAGCGATCAAGGAGGGCCGATCCCCTCGAAGTGATCATCCCTTTCTCTTCTTCTTTTTTTATGATAAGACTTTAGGATCTTATCATCATTCTCCAATGAGCACCTATACTATATCCCTAGTGTCCCCACATGAGCAGCTATGAGACCAGCTGCATCCATCATATAGACGGGTATACAACACACCAATCTGTCTGACTATCTCGATGTCCCTCTCGAGTAACCTATGACTCCCTAGTGTCCTCACACAAGCAGCTATGAGCCTAGCTGCATCCATCATATGGACGGATATACAGCACACCAATCTATCTAATTATCTCAATGTCCCTCTCAAGTAACCTATGTTTGGGATTATTTAGGATCTGTGTTTAACGACGAATCAGTCTCATCATCGTGATCTCATTACGATCCGATTCCCATTGCCCAGATCTATGGACATCATAATATATTCAAGCAACAGGCAATATAAAGTGATAAAATATCAAATAATAATAATAATAAGTAAAAAGACTACGTGTCAAGTCACACATGTCATCACTCACGTGATTGACTTACAGGGCATTTATAACTAGCACTACCATCGTTGTAGGCAGTACCACTTATAAGAATATTTAAAAAGTATAAATTATGTTTGTTAGATGACTTATATGATGTTACTGCTTGAGCCTGATAATACCATCACCCCCAAGCAGTTTAGGCCATGTGTTTGGCCATCTAATAGATCTAACACTAGCCCAACTTCAAGCCTAATGGATGTTACAAGCTTGTATTGTGTTTCATTCTAATACCGACTCAAATTAAAATAAATGTTTGACTAATCATGCATAATGCATAATTCATATGATTGCATTTGTGGCATCAATATATGATCAATACATGGTAATTATGAATCATTTATTGTTAAAAATTTTATATAGGACATAGTCTTGTTAAAAAGTAAATCTTTTTTGTTGATGCCATAATCATGCATCACATAGACGCTCGTAATTATTTATATTAATTCAGCATATTGTTATGTGATTCATTTAAACTCTATCCTATTGTCTACTAAGCATTTGTGCTCATAAAGAAAATATATAGATTTTTTTAAAAATTTCATGGTATCAAGAGCGAGAGCTAGAGGATTATTGGAGGTAAAGTTAGATTTGATCATTGTCTTTATTGAAATAAATATAGTAATTTTGAAACAAATTATACAGTTATGTGAAATTTTTTTTTATATCATGCATGGATTGCTCTCCACGAGAATTGAGTTAGATTAGTTTTGGAGCATCAAATGATGATTAATAGAATATATTATATAGAGATTAGTTGGAGAGAAGTGCATGTGGTCTTGTCGTTGCGCGTCTCTCTTCATGAAGTCCAAAGTTGTCCCTTATTTATCTTTGTAAAAGGTTAATGGGTGGCCAAGCCTCACCTATAACTTGATGCTTTAGCGTTAGTGTAGATTCTGTGCAATGGTTCAGATCTGTCGTGGTATCTAAAGAATGGTCTGTCTGACATATATTACACGCACGTAGATTTAAAGGAAGATTTGTGTTGTCGTATATGCATATATTGAACAAATTGAAATGCCTAATTCCAACGAACATATAATATCGGAATTAACATAAGAAATCTTATAGACCAAAATCTTAACAAATACATATCTGCTAAGTCATATACCTATCATATAATCATCAAAAGAACCTTATATATCAACCAACAAAAGTTCATTTATATATTTAGGAGATCATTCTATATTAGACCCAAAAAGACATATTCAATTAACATTATATAGGTCCAAAATATAGGAGGGTTCTAAGTCAAAGTTTTCCTAAGTATGTTCATGACAATTTACTCTTCGAGATATGAAAATTTAGTGAGTACAAATAACAACCAACTCATATACCAACCCAAACTTATTACAAATGAGTATAAATAAATAATTAGCTAAAACCTATAAGTACTTTTTCAAATCAATTCTTACCTTCAGAACAAAAAATATATAAAATGTTAAATCATTTTTAATATTTCTCCCAAAGACCATCCAGAGGTTTTGATATTCATTTCAGAGTATAACTTGTTCATATAAATGCTTATAATACTATTTTAAAGCACATTTCATATACAAAGCCATAAATATAACTAAATAGCATATCAAAATAAATATCATATTAATAGAAATGTTCATCATTAATTATTCATAAGTTAAATAAATATAGCTAAAGATGCATTTTTAAATTTAGAATAAATGTAGGGTATTTTATTGGAAAAAGCCTCCATTAATAGTTATTTAGCGAATGGCACCCTCATATTTATTTTTGTTAGGATCTTAATCCCAGAGTGATGAGGGAATTAGTGCTATATCGTTCAATATTTTGACATGTCGACTTCATCATGACTTACAGTCTTTCGATATAACTATTTATCAATGTAGGGCATTTTATTAAATAAGCTTCCATTAATGGTTTTTTTTCAATTGACACTCTCCTATATATTTTTGTTAGGATCTTAATCCCACTGAGGAATGAGGGAATTAGTGCTATATTATTTAATCTTCTAGCATGTCGACTTCATCATGACATATAGTCTTTCAATATAATATTTGATTATTTTGTCATGACATTTGAATTTCTGGCTTGAAGTTTGATCTTTGATATATCGACCAATCCTCAGACTTAACGTTCAATTTTCATCATAATAATCTTTCAACATAATGATCGACTCACTATTTCAACATTTGGCCCTTTGATGGTTTGAGTTTATGATCAAAGTATTTCCTGTATCACTTATCTCAACAACATATTAATTCATAAAATTTATCAATTGATTTTATCATTATCACATGAGATTCAATAATTTTTTCCTTTTTAATAATAACAATCAATTCTCTTGTTTACATATCATCTTAATAAAAGTCGTGATAAACCTGAACTCAAATAAAAAGAATATATATTCTTTTAAATGTTTATCTTAAATTCAAGTTGAAAGAAATTTGATCTCATTGATATTAAGATTCAATCATTTCAAGCCCAAATAGTGAGGTACAATCAAGTTTTAAAATTTAAAATATAATATTCAATTATTATCAAGATATAATACTAACCATTAGTCATAAACAAATGATCATTGCAAGCTAACCATTTGCAGATATTAAAAACATAAAGAATTATAAGTTAAAACATGAGATACTTCTTCCCTTTTGTTATTAATTAAAAGGAAGGATACAAACATAAGTACAACACAAGTTACTTAGGTAGTGGTATTTCAAAATCCCTAAACAAGATCTTAAAATATCCATAAAAAATGTAAAGATGCTGATAAAGGTGATATTTTTTTTAGCCTAGGAGCCTAGTTCAAGTCATGTACCATCATTTAAATAAATTTAGTAAGCCTAATTTTCTTCTAATAAAATCAATTTGATCTTTACTAAGTGATTTTGTAAAGATGTCTATCAATTGATGTTTGAGTCAATGAAGTTCAATGATATATTATGATTATTAAGATAATCCTATGTGAAATGATATCTAATGTCAATTGATATTTGTGTCAATGAAATCCAATAGTATATCATGATTGTTCCTTTTCTATATTCCTAAACCATACAACTTTAGTGATTTTTGAAATAGTCCTTTTTTAAGTTTAAGATGAGATTATTCTAAATTTTTATATCTAGTGCAAGGAGTATAAGATGTTGATATATATTTATCATACACATTTTTTAATTCAAACTCATTAGTAACTTTATTTTTCAATTAATTATATTTTTATCAATTTTTAAATTAATTATACAATTCAAAGAATACTTCAAGTAATTTGTTATTTGATAAAGATGCTTTAGGAGAGTTAAATACTTCATCGTTGAAAGTCATAAGGCATAATTTATCATTTATTTTTCATTTACTTTGAACATCATCTTATACGTCTTTAGTAACCTTATGAATTCTATAAATGGAAGATCACCTAGGTTCTTTTCTTCTTCATTTGTGATTATCTTTGCATCTCAGTTTTTTAAAAGTGACGTAATAATTTTACTTGATAGATCCTAATTAGAAACTTATTTGTCAAGAGCTTTTAAGCCACTAATAATATACAATAATCCAGTAAACATATCATCAATAGATTCTTTTAGCATCATTATAAAATGCTTAAAACTATGCCTAAGTTGCTTCATGAAAATTTTTGAAAGTATGCCAAATATCAAAAACAGTTACACATAGAAATCCAATTAAACTCATTGTGATCTAAATCACAATATAGAATATTTATCACTTTAGCATCTAAGTGAAATAATTATCCTTTAGAATCCATTCATTCTTCAAAAGTTTTTGTCATTTCAAAATTATCTATAATTTTAGAAGGTTTTTGAAAATCATAGTTAATAATAAACCATAAATCATGATCAAGTGAATATAAGAAAACTCTTAGTTTAGTTTTCCAAAAGTATAATCCTTCGTTTTAAACATTGGAAGACATATGATCGAATGTCTCTCTTTATTGTTCAAAAATGTCTATTAATATCATTCTACTTTCTTATTGCACTAGTTTACCCCTCTCTCTTACCTGTTCATCCAAATGAAAGAATCAAACTCATATATATTGTTAATAATCTTAATGACACTAAGAGGAAGGGAGTGAATTAGTGATATAGTGAATTTTAATTGACTTTAAATTTTGATCCAAAAAATTATATATCAAAAATATGATTAACAAAAAATTGAGTGTGAGTAAGAATTTATGAGTAAAGTTCATGATAATAAGTAAGAAATCACAAATAAAATTCATAAATAAAAGAAAAAATAACAAAGTGATTTAAATGGTTCAGCTTTCTTAACCTACATCCACTCCTGGTTTCTCTATCTTGGATTCCATCGACTCTTACTAATGATATTCCTTTCAATTATTGAAGATCAACTACTATTATTATAACTTTCTCCTTTTCCAAATTTAGAAAAGAACTTAATAATGCTCAAAGAGAGAACTATAATATTTTGCAAACTCAGGATTGGATGCTCCAATAACCAAGCTTGATTGAGATATTTATAGCTCCTAAAATGCTTTAAAATGAAGCTAAAAATTTAAATTTTCATAAATTTAGGAAATGAGCGATACTACCACTAACTTTCGGTTATATCATTATCATAATTTTTTATACGAAACCGCAATAATAGACTTATGTTATACTATCATAATAATTTTTCATATAGTCACGATACTAGACCTCAACTATACTATCATCATAATTTTTGAAACAGTAAAACTTGACTTTGTTGGTACTACCACCATCATAGGTAGTACTACCATTATCTACAAAACTTTAGGCTTTGTGTTTGGCTTTCTAATGACCCAAATTTGACCTAAGTTTAAGACCAATAAATGTAATAAACTTTTTATGATAAATAGTTTTAGTTTATCCCGATATCAACTCAAATTAGTGAAAATTGACTTCAATTAGAATCATGACTCATTAACTATTTATTTGACATATTTTTGAAGCTTTCAATATTTTGTCTACTCTTCCAATACTTCGTCTGAACCTTTGGCACATTACTCAATCCTTTGCATATTGACTTCACCATAATATTAATCTTTTGATGCGATACTTATTGCTTCCGACTTGATTCACAAACTTCTAGTATAAAGTTTAATCTTTAGTAATGCCAACCAATCTTTTGGCATAATATCTGACTCTTTGGCTTGTAGTGGTCTGAGTCTATGATTAAAATTTTCTATGGATCACTTGTCTCAACAATATATTAGTTTATTGAATCCATCAATTAATTTCATTATTAGTATATAGGATTCAACAGTTTTTACTTAGAGGCATCACTCTTTTATAAATAACAAAAAAAGTCAATGAACTAAACCTAATTAAATAAGTGGATTCTGAACAATTCCAAATTGAACCAATTTTGAACCTGATAGAATGAAGAGTGAAATACATGGGGCAAAGAAAAACACACTTCAATTAGTGTCATATGGTGTCTATTTATACATGGTGAAAGAGAGGATTTTTCTCAATTGGGTAGCGAGATTTTCTCGTGTAGTTGGGGAAATCTCATCTACTACGCAGTTGGGGAAATCTCTCTGTTATCATGCCACCGCAAGATTGAGATCCTATCAAGGATGTCGATCTTGGACCAATGCAACTAAAATAGTTTGCGAGTTAGAGGCTTTGTGAGTGAGTCTGCTAGTTGATTAGCCATATGTACATGAGAGATACGAAGTTGATGTCTAACAACTTGATCTCGCATGAAGTGAAAGTCGATGGTAATGTGTTACATGCGTGAGTGGAACACTGCATTGACATATAAGTAGGTAGCTCCAATATTATCACAATATATTGTAGGAATAAGGGTAGAGCTGACATTAAGTTCCTTGAGGAGATTTGTAACCCAATTGAGTTCAACAGTAGCGATAGCAATGGCACGATATTCAGCTTCAATTGTAGACCGGGCGATTGTCTTTTGTTTCTTAGAACTTCAACTGATTGGATTAGACCCAAGAAAGATAATATACCATGACATGGAGGTTCTATCATCAAAGTTTCCCAATTAATCAGCATCAGTAAAGGCATAGAGATGAAGTGGAGTGTGTTTGCAGAGAAAGAGACCATGATTGAGGGTCCCTTTAAGATACCGTAAAATTCATTTAACCGTAGACCAATGCATAGCAGAAGGCTGGTGTATATATTAAGATAATTTATTGACTGCAAATGAGATATCTGGATGGGTGAGAGCCAAGTATTGTAAGGAGCCAAGCACTTGTCGATATTGAGTTGAGTCCGTAGTAGGGCTGTCATCACATAATTTGAGTGATTTATTAGTGGAGAGAGGAGTTACAACCTCTTTTGCATCTTGCATATTTATCTTTGATAATAAGTCTTGAATATACTTTCTTTATGATAGGAGAAGACCTGAGGATGTTAATGTTGCTTCCACTCCCAAAAAGTAGCTCAAGGGTCCTAAATCTTTGAGGGAGAATTAATCAGCCAATTGCTTTATAAATGTCTGAATCTCCAAGGGATCAGTGCTTGTGTGTGGGAAAGTACTATGGTTCCCTACAGGAACAGTAATTGGAGCATTAGAGGTAGATGATGAGGATATATAGAAGATATGTACCAATACATGGGAGCAAGTAGAAGTCTGCAGCGATGACAATGATTAGGGAGGAAGAAGTGTTGGTGTAGATCAGTGTCACCTAAGGTGGGTTGTTGGCAAATGAGGTCTTCGAAGGAGTTTAGCTCTGTACAATATTATGTAAAGCTACATATCTCTGTATGGTAGTTCTGCAGTTAGGAATCAGGATGGTGAAGTGCATGCTTCTAGTGATGAGCAGCACTTTATGTAGCAGCAATGGGTAGCAAGTGGCAGGATGGTGAAATGTGTGCTTCTAGTGATGAGCAGCACTTTGTGTAGCAGCGATGGGCAGCAAGTGGCAGGATGGTGAAGTGCGTGCTTCCAGTGATGAGCAGCACTTTGTGTAGTAGCGATGGGAAGTGGTTCCGGATGCTGCTCGTCAAGGCAAAGAAGGTGGAGCAGGACGCAATGGCTGCCCTTGGTAGCATGGCAGTGATAGGAATCTGATCACTCTGAGCAAATCAATGAAGTAGAGAAAATCCAACGTGTTGAATCTTAGATTTTGATAATGAAACCAATTGATAAGGGTTTATGATTTGATCTGCATGTTGAGTGACACAGGAAGCTTTGATTAGGATAAGATAATTAAAGCAGGAAGAATCATGTTGGGCTGGTGAAAACATGTTAGAATATTAGACAACAAGCCAGAGGATTCGGGCCATGGATTCGGGCATCAGGCCAAGAAGAGCGAAAATTGCACTAAGGAAATTAGAGTTGCGGAGGTCAACTAGTCGATTAGGCAATAGGCCGTAAGAAAGGACAATGCACCGAAGAATCGGACGAAGCATCGATGGACCAATGACATGCCGGACAACATGATTCATGCTTTGTAATAATTATCTAGATCGAAGTTAGTTTTATTTATGTAGGATTAACTATGATAGTGATCAAGGAATAAAGCAAATGAAGTCCCAGAGTCAAGAACGTGATTTCGTTGGGAGTTCGAGAGTTCGTTGGAAGTTCAAACGTTCGTTCGAAGTTCTGCTGAAATTGACCGAGAAGTCGAGGAGCTTGCCAAAGAAGCTCATCGGATCTCGCCAAGAAGATCGTCGTGAAGTCTAGGAGCTTGCCGGGAGTCCGTTGGAACATTGCCAAGAGATCGTCGGAAGTTCACCGGAAGATCGCTTGAAGCTCGCTGGAAGAAACCTAGACTTACGGACTTGTTTAGCTTAAGTATGCCTTAGAATTCATAGTTAGCACATAATTGGGATTAGAATTGGGCCAACCCAATTAGGTGCCAATTGGGCCCATGTATGGACTGTGTTGGGCCCAATGAAAGGCCCAAATAGTGACCCAAGAGGTGATACCGTCGTGGCACAGTCTCCGAGACTATGTCAGGCGATGGTACCACCGGTCTGGGCGGTGGTACCACCCAAACATAGTCTTTGAGAGGTTGTCAAGTGGTGGTACCGCCTGTCTGGGTAGTGGTACCGCCTATTTGGGCGGTGGTATCGCCCAAACACAATCTCCGAGAAGCTATCAGGTGGTGGTATCACCCAGTGCAGTGTCAATGTCAGACTAACACTGGCGATGGTACCGCCCAGCATAGGCGATGGTACCATCCATACCTAGGAAACCCGGGATGAGACATTTTGAGGCTCCAAGTTTGAATCAACTTAAAGCCTATAAATACCCCTCTCATCCCTAGTTAATACACACAAGCACAAAGAGTTTAAAAGTGAGAAAACGATGTAGAAATCACTTGAGAAATCCCCTCCTCTAGCTTAAACATAGAATTCTGTTTAGAGAGGAGTGTGTGCTTGTAAAGGTTGTCTCCTAAACTTGTAAAAAGGAGAAGAGGGGTGTAAAAGGGTAGTTGGTCTTCGCTTATTGAAGGAAGACCGATAGTGGATGCCGGTGGCCTCGACGGAAGAGGAATCGGTGGAGTGGATGTAGGTCACGACGACCGAACCACTATAAAAATCTGGTTTTTGTTTCTTTTGTGCAATTTACTTTAATCGCAAACCACTTTACTTGCTTAATGCTTTCAATATGTTTATGAACACGCTTTCAAGTCAAGCATATTTCCAAGATTGGTTTTTAACATACGAAAGATTTCCAGAACCGACATTATTTTACCGCTGCACAAATTCACCCCCCCCCCTCTTAGTGCCGAATTATTCCTAATAGTTGGTATCATAGCCTAGTTTTTCTCATTTGGTTTAACACCCAAGAGAAATGGCTCTTTTTAGCTTTCAAGAGGGACTTTCTCTCATTCGTCCTACCTTGTTCAAAGGGACGGATTATACATATTGGAAAACTCGAATGAGAATTTTCTTACTCTCTTTGGATGGGAATTTATGGAATATTATTGAGAATGGTTTTCGAATATCTTCTCTTTCAATGAACCATTGGAATGATTTGGAGAAGAAGACTTTTTCTTTAAATGCTAGAGCTATAAATGCTCTATTTTGCGCCTTAGACAAAAATGAATTCAATCGGGTTTGTGTTGAATCTTGAATTTTGATGATGAAACCAATTGATAAGTGTTTATGATTTAATACGCATTTTGAGTGATGCAAGATGCTTCGATCAGGATGAGATAATTAAAGCAGGAAGAATCATGTTGGGCTGGGGGAAAACATGTCCGAAGATTGGACGTCGAGTCAGTGGATCGGTCGATATATCGACAAAAGGCTTCGGGCCATGGATTCGGGCATCGGGCCAAGAAGAGTGGATATTGCACCAAGGATATCAGAGTTACGGAGTCAACTTGCCGATTGGGCAATAGGCCGCAAGAGAGGATGATGCGCCAAAGAATTAGACGAAGCGTCAAGAGACCAATGACATGCCGGACAACATGATTAATGCTTAGTATTAATTGTCTAGATCGAAGTGTGTTTTTACATATTCAGGATTAACTACGATAGCAAGGCATAAAACAAAATGAAGTCCTAGAGTCAAGGATGCGATTTCGTTGGGAGTTCGAGAGTTCGTCAGAAGTCCAGATGTTCGTCGGAAGTTCTGCAGGAACCAGTTGAGAAGTCCAAGAGCTTACCAAAGAAGCTCGTCGAAACTTGCCAAGAAGATCGTCGTAAAGTCCAGGAGCTTGCCGGGAGTCCGCCGGAACATTACCGAGAGATCATCGGAAGTTTGTCGGAAGATCATCGGAAGCTCGTTGGAAGAAACTAGACTTACGGACTTGTTTACCTTAGAATATGTCTTACATTTTATAGTTAGCATGTAATTGGGTTTAGAATTGGGCCAACCCAATTAGGGGCTAGTTGGGCCCATGTAAGGACTGTGTTGGGCCCAATGAGAGGCCCAAACAGTGTCCCAAGAAGTGGCACTGTCATGGCATAGTCTTCGAGACTGTGTCAGGCAGTGGTACTGCTAGTCTGGGCGGTTGTACCGCCCCTAGCAGGGTGTTAGGCAGTGGTACCGCCCAGCACAGCATCCCAGGTGGTGGTACCGCCTAGCACAGCCTCCCAAGCGGTGGTACCGCCCAGCGTAGGTGGTGGTACTACCCGTACCCAGGAAACCCGGGATGAGATGTTTTTAGGCTCCAAGTTTGAGTCAACTTGAATCCTATAAATACCCCTCTCATCCCTGGTTAACATATACAAGCACAAAGAGTTTTAAAGTGAGAAAATACTGTAGAAATCACTTAAGAAATCTCTCCTCTAGATCTAACTTTAGAATTATGTTTAGAGAGGAGTGTG
>LVTN01001561.1:10051-36898 GCA_001649415.1 Musa itinerans
GTTTTAGAAAGAGATCATAAAACTTTATTAACAAGTTCAAGATTCGGAAAACATTTACCAAAAGGTTTTAAGCCATTGACGACATCCGTAAAACGGGTGTACATGTCAACAATGGTTTTGCATGGCTTTATTCGAAATAGTTCAAAATCATGCATTAAAAGATTTATCTTAGAATATTTTACTCTACTAGTGCCGTCGTATGTGATTTCAAGTGTATGCTAAATATCGAAAGTCATTTCACAAATAAAAACACGACTAAACTCATTTTTTCTCAATGCACAAAATAGAGCATTCATAGTTCTAGTATTCAAAGAAAAAGTTTTCTTCTCCAAATCATTCCATTCGTTCATTGGAGTAGAAGACTTTTGAAATCTATTTTCAACAATATTCCATAAGTTTAAATCCATAGAAAGCAAGAAAACTCTCATTCGAGTTTTCTAATAAGTATAATCCATCCCATTGAACATAGGAGAATGAACGATAGAAAAACTCTCTTGAAATCCGAAAAGAGTTTCTCTTGGGTGTTAAACCAAATGAGAAATAACGTAGCTCTGATACTAACTGTTAGGAACGAGTTGGCACTAAGAGGGGGGGGTGAATTAGTACAATAGTAAAAACGTCAATTCTAAAAATATTTTATTTTGATTAAATCTATTTTGTAAAGATGCTTAAATTAAAAGAATACAGAAGAATATAGTAAGTAAGATAGTTTGCAATTAAAGTAAATTGCTCAAAAGAAATACAAACCAGATTTTTATAGTGATTCGGTCGTCGTGACCTACATCCACTCCACCAATTCTTCTTCCGCCGAGGCCACCGGCATCTACTAATGATCTTCTTTCAATGGGTGAAGATCAACTACTCTTTTACACCCCTCTTCTCCTTTTCATGGGTTTAGGAGATAACCTTTACACTCCCACAACCTCCTCTCTTAAACTTCACTAACATTTAGAGTTTGAGAGGAGTTCACACAAGATTACAACAGTGTTTTCTTTTTTTTTCACTCCCAATTCTTATGTATGTTAACTAGGGATGAGAGAGGTATTTATAGGCCTCAAGTTGATTCAAACTTAAAGCCTAAAATGTCTCATTCCGGGTCTTCGGGGTACTAACGGTACCATCACCAATACTGGGTGGTACTACCGCTTGCCAATCTGACACTAACACTGACACTGGGTGGTAACACTACTTGACACCCTGACATTGGGCGGTACCACTGCCCAGTCTGACGGTACCACCGCTTGACAGTCTCTCGAAGACTGTGTTTGGGCGATACCACCGCCTAACATAGTCTCGAAGACTATGCCATGACGATTCCACCTATTGGGTCACTGTTTAGGCCTTCTACTTAGCCTAATACAACCTAAATATAGGCCCAATTGGCCCCTAATTTGTTGAATCTTGGATTTTGATAATGAAACCAATTAATAGTGTTTATCTGATTTACATTTTGAGTGACGCAGGAAGCTTCGATCAGGGAGAGACAATTAAAGCAGGAAGAATCATGTTAGACCGGGGTGGAATATGTCAGAAGATTAGACATCGAGCTGGAGGATCGGTCGATATATTAGCAGAAGACTTCGGGCCGAAAATTCGGGCATCGAGCCAAGAAGAGTGGAAATTGCGTCAAGGAAATCAGAGTTACGGAGGTCAACTAGCCGATTGGGCAATAGGCTGCAAGAGAGGACGATATGCCGAAGAATCTGACGAAGCGTCGAACCAATGAAATGACCAGACAACATTTAATGAGCTTTATAATAATTGTCTAGATTGAAATAGGTTTTAGGTCTAATTAGAGGCCAATTGGGCCTAAATTTGGAGTGATTTGGGCTTATGAGATTCAATAACCCAAATGTTGGGCCAAGCGGTGGCACCGCCAGAATTGGCGGTAGAACCACTTGTGAGTTGAAAAACTCAAAAAACTCGGTCTCCGAGACTGTCAGGTGGTGGTACCGCCAGACTGGGCGGTGGTACCTCCTAGTGTCAAGCTGCAGGTGGTGGTACCGCCCAGTGCAGGCAGTGGTATCGCTCAGTGCAGGCGATGGTATCGCCCGTACCTTGAAATCTCAGGGATTTAAATTTTGGACTCCAAATTTGAATCCATTTGGGGCTTATAAATACCCCACTCTTTCCTGCTTAGTAAAGCAAGAATTGAGTAGAAAGGGAGAAAAAATCCTTGATAAAAAAGAGTTGAAAAGTATTGAGTGTTCTCCTCCATCTCTTAGAGTTTAGAGTTCATTCTAAGAGAGGTGTGAAACTTGTAAAGATTCTCTCCTGAGCCTGTCAAAAGGAGAATAGAGTTGTAAAGAGGTGGTTGGTCTTCACCTATTGAAGGAAGACCGATAGTGGATGCCAATGGCCTCGACGGAGGAGGAATCGGGAGTGGATGTAGGTCACGACGACCGAACCACTATAAAATCTGGTTTGCATTTATTTTGAGCAAATTACTTTCATAAAAAAACTTCCTCTTTATTTCACTTTCAAAGTTAAGCATTTTTGAAATGGTTTTAATTGAAACAAAAGATTTCCAAAATCGATGATTTTACTGCTACACTAATTCACCCCCCCCCTCTTAGTGTCACTCTTGATCCTAACATAATTGAGTTGGTCTAATTACATTCTAAATTGACTCAATTAGACTCTAAACTAATTCGATCTAAACAAAATTGATTACAAGCGAATCCTATGTTGTCCAGCATATCATTGGTTCTTTTGGCGCTTCATCCGATCCTTCGGTGCATCATCCTCTCCTTTAGTGTATTGCTTAATCGGCATATTGTCTTCTCGCAACATCCAATCTTCTTAGCGCAATGTCTGATCTTCTTGGCCCGATACCCGAATTCACGGCCCGAAGCCTTCTACCGATACGTTGACCGTTCCTCTTGCCCGATGTCCAATCTTCTGACATGTTTGCTCTAGCCCAACGTCTGATTCCTCATGCTTTAATCAATTTACCTTTTTTGATCGACATTAGCCCTGCGTCACTTAATCACACATTAAATCATAAACACTCTTAATTGGTTTCATCATCAAAATCCAAGATTCAATAATACTTTCTGGCCCAACATCTGATTTCTCCTACTTCGACAACTTGCCCTATGATGGTTTGTGACCTTGATTGAAGTATTTCTTGCATTACTTATCTCAAAATTATATTAGTCCATAAACTCATTGATTTCATCATCAAAATATAAGATTCAACAATTTATTTATAATATTTTCTTCTCTAATCTTCACACAACAGCTTTTCTTGGCCTAACTTACCACACTTATAATACTTGATCTTCTTTCAATTGCACCATTGTTTAAAAAAGACTTTTGCTTATTATTAGCATCATTCTTCTTATTATCATTATCATTACCCTTTTTCTTATTTGTAAAAAAAACATCTCGATCTTTTCTTGAAATAGAAACTCCCACGAGTTAGGGATTCTTGAGAAACAAGAAAATTTCCTAATGCTACTAAGGATATGGTTATTGAACCTATCCTTGAATAGTTGTAACATAAGAAGTATATTATTTTTGAAGATAAGGAATAATATAATATTTTATTTGTGCATCAGATATAAGCTCATTTGAATCTAAGAGTGATATCTCTGAATATAAATTTTTAATCTTCAAAAAATACTGAGAAATTGAGAGATCATCTTAGATAGTATTTGCCAAATCATTTTCCAAATAATAAAGTCGAACCATATTCTTTTTGTTGAGCAATGCCTCAAGAGTGATCAAAATCTTTAAAGTTGATTTATAATGAATAATATATTCAAAGAGATCATGAGAAATAGACCTTTTTAATACAAATTTAGCATTCGCATTTAAAGTCCTACATCTTTTAATGGCGTCTCCATATGCAACATCTGGTGTTGGTGTTATATTGACACAAACCGCATCCTATAGATCTTCCTCTATAAGATAAGACTCCAAATAAGTCTTCCAAATCTTATGATTAAATTGATTAAGAAATTTAATATCAAATCAACTCGACTATAATATTCTATAATCAAAAAAGATTATCTTTTTCACTAAGAAAATCTTGAAAGCACATATTACTATCCTTATGGCTCTGAGACCATGTGAAGAAAGGGATGATACATATAAGTGCAACCCTTTCTCAAATAGTAGTAACAAGGTAATACTAGTGCAAGATCAAATCAAATAGAAGAAAAAAAAACCAAGGCAAAAAAAAAAAATTATTAAACTTCTAAAAAAAAAAATTAGAGATCTTGAATAATTCTTAAATTTGACTTTAATAATTGAAACTTAAATTGATCTGCTACATATTTATAGATATAAAATATAAGAGTTCGTAATCTCGTATCTAAAATATATTTTAAACTAGAAATTATTTTATCCCTAAAACTCTATCTAATCTCATTTAAAATATAAATATTAATTTATAATTTTTCAAAATATACTTTTAAGTTCTCGACATCATCTGCTGTCTTATTCTTCTCTTTCCTCGCGTTCACTCTTGTTTTTTTGTTCTTTTCATTTGCTTCTGCAACTCTTCTTTCCTTCTTCCTTTTCTCGTCCTCGTTACCGAAAGCTACCAGTTATAAAGCCATAGGAAGAAAAAGAGATGTTACTTTCTAAACCGTTTCTTTTTGAGCCACTCGAAACCACACAGGCTTGTGAAGTCACGGGAACCATCGACGTCCAAGCCAAGTTTGATGGCGTTGGCAACGAATCATGTGAAAGCAGTCCATAGCGTCGATAGTTTCCTCGGCGAGACATTTGCGAGTGACAAGCACCGCCAACCGTAACATGTGACCATTGACTGTGTTGTGATCTTATGTTATTAGAACCAGATTTTGTTTCCTTTCACCCTTTATTTGTAGAAAAAGAACGCTTTGTTAGGGTGATACGTTGATTTTAAGTGGGGCGCCGCGCCCTTCAAATCCAGCTTGCCATTTGATGCAAGGCGACACCATCTTCTCTGCCGCCCATAATTGCATAGCTTTGCCAAATTCGAAGCATCTCATCCATCCTGCACTCTCTGCTATTATTAAAGTGGCAGAGTCATTGTTAGATCCAATGATCACCCAGGCAATAGGAAGCTACGATGCTCGGGTTGCCCGAGTCAATCCCTGGCTTCCCGGTTCCCATTTCTCCATGATTTTGCACTTTAATTCAGCAGACAACGAACACACACACACACAAAAAAAACAAAAAAAAAGTCGCACTCCACCGAGTACACATACTCTTCAATCTCGATGCCAGCCATTTTTTTCTTGGTGGTCTTCGTCAGACACTTTGATGATCCATAATGTCAATCGAGATGTCCATTTACCCTCATGCTTCGTGTGCTGTGTATCAAACGTATATAATTCACACTCGTCGAGAACGGATCTCACGTTACATGTGCGTCACCAATCCCCAGGCTAATAAGATGCACGGAACCGAATCATTATCATATTCATTCTCTTGCATGCGGACTGAGGGAAGAACTCCACGACTGAAGAGGGGCCAAATAATTTCTATGTTCCGTTAATAGCGATAAACGAATAGGTAGATAATGGTAGGTAACATTATTCTCTTTGTGATTTATTCTATTCATATGAACAAAATTATGTACTTTTATTATATCAAAATCCTGGATGGATAGGAGTTTGAACTATATTGATATTTCCAAAGAAAAAGTTTGGCTTTTGCGCTACTAATTGTTGGAGGATTATTATTAACTTTATGTACGTGATGAAATTTATTTTACTACACTCTGAATTCAACGGGAGAATAATAATCGTATGCACGGATTTTACGAAAAATAACCACTGGGGTTTGAAAGAGACGAAGAGAACAATTTCCGTAGAAAGTTGTATAGTGTATTTTCGATGTGAACTATGCACCAGTCAAAAGCATATTTATAGATGTAAATATGCGTATTCCTTTTGCCACAAGAATATATACAGAATAACACACATAACTCTCTATTCTTTGACAACTTCTACTTAGCAAAAGAACTTACAGGTAAACTTATTACGACATACACGAAAACAACAAAATTGCAAATATTCCATTAAATAAAATATAAATATGGTATTCGGAAAGAAGAAATTAAGGTATACATGATGACCGTATTTGATACTTCCCTTCGTCGATATGTTTCCAAATCTATTTAACCCAAGTTTGAAATCAAGGGAAAATATAAAAATAAATATACGAGTGTTGGAAATCAAAACAAATAAATAAATAAATAAATAAATAAACGGAAATATGGTAATTAAAGAAGTAATAAATAGTTGTCGCCTTGCGTTTTCTCGTCCGTCCCATCAACTAGTCTGCTGTCACACCAACTCCTCTGCAACTTTACCCCCAAGACAGCCGGAAAAGAACGGTTTAGGTGCACCAAAACCCTTTCCCTCTCCATTTCTCCCCTCTCCTTGCAACCCTACAAAACGCATACGGCCGCAGAGGTTGCACCACCAGCTCGTCTGTGCCAAGGCTGCCATAATCCGTCCCGTTCTGGAGCCAGATCAGAGACTTCAAGACCTAAAAAGGATTGAGATGTGAAGTTCCGTCATGGCATCCTCAAAGAAAGGATCAAACTGTTTAAAAACAAGAGAAAAGTCCAACATGCACTAACCAATCCCCCAACCAAAAGGAGAAGTGCTTTCACTCCTAAGCATTGACTCCAGCTTCCGGAGGGGGTATCGTGCTCGCATGGAGTCCCTTCCACCTCCCCTCGTCAACCGCAAGTGGCTGCTCTGCACCCTGGGCTGCTTCCTCGGCTATCTCTTCATCTCCTACAGCCTTCAGAAAGTGTACCGCCCGAGCACGACCATCGCATCTTTTCCTGACCTCGACGGCACTGCTCATCTAAGCAAAAAGCCCTCCACCGTGCCTTCGCTTGCAGAAGCATCGGCAGAGACTTATGTAGAGGTTCCACCTGTCAGCACTGCCCCCGTGCCTTGCGAAGCTTTTGTGCAAGAGTTGGAGCCGACGCCTGCTCCTCCATCGGTCATCGCGGCCGTGTCCCCACGGGCAACCACCGAGGCGGATGCGTCTCCACAGCCCAGCGCGGTAGCAGGGATGGCCTTCTCACCATCCGACAAAGCAGAGCTTCTGTCTCCGGATTCTAGCCTGGTGCATGTCACGAATTCCTCGGGGTCTCCGATCATGGCGCTTCCACCTAAGCAGTCTAATGATGTCGATGCAAATACTTCTTCCCACTCCTCACAAATTATCACAACCAAAGAAATCCTTACAGCCGAAACGACGACACCGGCAGCTCGCGCCACCGAAGAGGGAAACGTGGTGAAGGAGAAGAAGAAGTGCGACGTGTTCGACGGCAGGTGGGTGTACGACCGGAAGAGGTACCCGCTTTACCGGTCGCAATGGTGCCCCTTTCTCACCGACCAAGTGAACTGCCAGAGGAACGGCAGGCCCGACTCCGACTACGAGCACTGGCGGTGGCAGCCTAATGGCTGCGACCTTCCGAGGTCAGCAGCTCTCATGCCATCATCAACTGCTACACAAAATCGGCTCGGTTCAATTGCTTCTGGCTCATCTGCTTCGTTCTGCGATTCTGAAAATTCTTGCAATGAAGGTTTAATGGGAGCGAGATGCTGGAGAGGTGGAGAGGCAAGCGAGTGGTGATCGTCGGTGACTCCCTCAACAGGAACATGTGGGAGTCGCTCGCCTGCATGCTCTACTCGTCGGTGCGCCGGAAGCGCGCCGACGTCAAGTTGCACGGCTCAGATTACAAGGTGTTCCGAGCCCTGGTACGTTGCCGTACTTACTCTGCTTGCTCGATCAGAATCAATTTACCCGTACACTTGTAAAAACTGTTCACTTGCTTAACGATGGATCTAATAGAATAGTGCTTGTCATGGAGGTCCTACATTTGATCCAAACAATAATAATAATAATAATAATAATAAATGTGCACCCAAAACCAAAGTAGAAAGAAAAGCTGAGTTCCTTCACTGAATCATTCTGAAATATATGCTTTGGTTCGATGTGAATAATTTCACTTGGAAAAGTTTTTAGATGACTTGCAAGGTTTTATATCATCGAAGCATATTATTAGGACAAGTTTTAGTAGATGACTTGATAGTGTTTGAAAAAAGTGGAACAGCAAACATTTTAATTAGAAGAAAGGAAGGTCGTGCATGATGCACCTAATTTGCTAACCTTAGAACACAGCACTAAGTAGCTGACAAGCTGGTGTGCACTTGATGTACCGCAACTAAGTTCATCGACGCCCGAATCCATTGAATTTAACACGTGGCGTGGTAGGTTCGGATTTGGTGTACTTCGACGAAGCAAAATGCCGTACCAGTGGCTCAATCATGGAGGGAGCAGCTAATCTGTCTTGACTTTGCGCACCCTTAATCTGTCTCCAATTGACTCTCGACACGCTAGGCGAGAGAGTACTTGTAGGCCACCAGTCCCACCAGCCCAGCCCTCGTGAGACGTTGATATGAATCGCCTTTAGTTTGATCAAGTATCACGACGATGATGATGGTATATATGTATGTATTCATAAACTTGATCTTATCGGTTCTAAAATCCGCTAACAATTTAGATAATCGAATCCCCTTCCAAGCTTTTACTTGGGTACTATTAATATGCCAATCCACGTCTGATCCATATTCAATCAATCAATACTTGTGGCTGAGGTAGCGCTGATATTCGAAAACCTCCAAGTTTTCTCTACTTAATTTGTCTCAGACTCTCTAATCAATTACTGCAGATTAACTAATCAAGTAATGGTTCGTCCAATGCCCAATGTCAAAGTTTAGGTTAACAATCTGTGTCAAGCCTTGTCTCGTAACTATTTTCCTGTCTTTTCCCTCAAGGATTATGATTGCTCGGTGGAGTTCTTTTGGAGCCCCTTCCTGGTAGAGCTGAAGGAAAGGGAAGACCATGCCATGATCCTGAGGCTCGACAAGCTCTCGGCAGAAGAACGCCGATGGCTGGGTGCCGATGTCATGGTGTTCAACACCGGCCACTGGTGGACGCACCGTGGCAAGATGAGGGCGTGAGTAGTGTACACACCACCCTATCTCGGTCTCTCTCACACGCACACGACGGTACGAGCTTTGTTTAGGTGCATAACAACGGATTTGCATGCTGCATGCTACAGGTGGAACTACTTCGAGCGCAGCGAAGAGTTGATGGAGGACATGGAAGCCGAGGAGGCGTTCCAAAGGGCACTCCGGACTTGGGCGCAGTGGGTCGACCGAAACGTGGACCCGGGCAGGACCGCCGTCTTCTTCAGGAGCATCTCGCCCGAACACAAGAGGTGCGTACATCGGACCCACAACTCTTGTGCCCAGAATGCTGAGTTCTTCTTTGGTTTGACCGAGTCTATCTCAGAAACTTTTCTGGGTCCCACTACGATCGATCAGCGTCCTTTTACAAAGAACGGTGAGAGTGTCATCAAATGTGTTGCCTTCGTACAGTAACACGCGTACATTCAACCCGGTCATACTTACCGGATATATATATATATATATATATATATATATATATATATATAAAAGAGTTCAGCTCCCATGGTTGCCAACACAATGCAACGGTTGAGAAATCCAAAGACCTACAACAAGTCTGTCTATATTATGGCCGACTACTCTCTCCTTCCCAAGCTGTTGCATACAGGATGGCGAGCATGTTCTCATGGAGCTTCTGTAGAATCAATCATGTCATGCCTTGCCATGGAAGCACCTCCAAACAACAACATAGTTAAACTTTACTAAGCCATCTTCTGAACTGCTAGCTCCTGTAGCCAGCCTCCACAAAGCTTCAGGAACAGCCAGCTCCTGTAGGACTTGCAACTCGGTGTCATAATTGCATTTCTGGTGCGTATACATGCAGGGAAAACTTACACTGGTGCTACAACCAGACCCACCCCATCACCAACGACACTTATCTGCAGCAGTTTCCGAGATCCATGGTGTCGCTTGTGGAGACGACCATCAGGAAGATGAGAACCCCGGTGACGTATCTGAACATCACACCGCTGTCGGAGTACCGGCGAGATGCGCACACATCCATTTACACATCCAGGCAAGGGAAGCTGCTAACGGTGGAGCAGAGAAAGGAACCCGCGAGATATGCCGACTGCAGCCATTGGTGCCTTCCAGGATTGCCCGATACTTGGAATGTTCTTCTCTTTGCTTCCCTTCTCATGGGAACAACCCCCTCCATCATTTCATAGATCTTTTCATCGTGTAGTGCTCCTTCAGGATTGCCACTTAATTCTTTTCTGGACATGAAAAGGATCATATTTAAATTTAGGAGCTCAACCCAAAAGAATCCATGTAGCTAATTAAAAATATACCGAACGTACATATACAAGAAAGAAGAGTACGAAGCAAAGGGATTGCTACATTCACTTGCACTGGAAACATTAGTCGATCATAACATTCCACGCATCTCTGTAAGTTAACCCTCCGTTCAATTTTTTTGTTTGGAGGAAGATGTATTTTCAAACGTGTCCCCATAAGATATCCCCTTCCGCAGAAGAAGGTTTCGTATTAATTTTGATAAGTTGTCTTGTTGTTGCAGTCTTCGGGTCCACGGATTTTGGTATACCTGTGAATATTAGTCCCATGGCATTCTACTCATTCGATTTCTTGTTTCGCAATCAGCCATTCAAAGAAGATCAACAAGTGTTCGTGGAAAATTTTCCTTCAAATGATTGATGTTTTTCCTTTTTCTTTTTTCTTCTTTTTCTTTTTATTAAAAAATTCCTTTTGATACAGACACAAAGTGATAAAATTCCTTTATAAGTGTAACGTAGGTTTATAATAAAAAAATTTTTGATCTCGTCATCCGGACTTTTTCGATATTTATTAGTGTGAGATTATTCTCTTAATCCTCTTTATTACGTTTTCACATATAAATATTTTTATAATAAGTATTAATTAGATGTAGTTAAATTAATACAATCCGACTCGATTTGGTTGTCTCTGTTAAAAACTGCCCCACGAAAGAAAAAAAAAAAAAAAAAGTGTGGTTGTCTCCGTGAGAGTGCATTTGTTGCATAAATTAGTTTCAAATCAACCATCATATAAACTATTTAATATAATAAAATTATTTTTATTTAAAGAAAAAAAAAGGACAGTGAGTGGTTCACCAAAGTTTAGCTTCCGTGTCAGCGTCGGATGAAGATGAAGGTCCGCATCACATGCCGTTCGCCTGCAATCCGCCGGGCCATATAACTCCCCTGCAACGGCTTCTGGTCTAAACCTTCTGTCCCTTTTTTTTTTCTGGCGATCGTTACACGGAGATGGGTGCGGCCTAAGCAAACTCCACCAACTCCGCGCTGTGATCGGTCAAGCTTGTCGCTCGCCCGAACAATGGTTGCAACGTACTCCAATTAATTTGTATCGCCAAACACAATGTTGCGGTCGGTGCAACTTTTTGTTTGAGCAAACCCACGGTTAAGACGCAGCGCTATAAACCGTGTCAAAAAAGCACCGACCCTCCGCAGGGCTCGCACGCTGTTCCGGAAAAGGAGGCGTCCGCCATCCAGGAAGCACTATTGTGCTCGAGAAAAGCTATAGCGGTGAGGTTTGGTGCGTTAGCTCAACCTCTTGCCCTGCCCTTCTCATTTTCTTCTACTCTCCTCTTTGCCTCTTCACACTCGGTGCTCCTCCTCACTCCTCCATGGAGCTGCAAACGCTGAATCTTGGCAGCCGGAGACCCCGATACCGCATCGAAACCAAGTCCTTGTCCTACGACCTCTCGACCGCCACACGGAACGTTCACCTGCGTTGCTGCGGCTTTCCCAGCACCTGCAGGTCTATTCTGAAGAACGTGAGCTGTGAGGCCCTTCCCGGTGAGCTCCTGGCAATCGTCGGCCCGAGCGGAGCTGGAAAGACCACGCTTCTCTCCGTTCTTGCCGGCGTGATACACCCGAGCCAAGTCTCCGGCGACATACTCGTCGATGGACGACCCATGGACGTGTCCCGCTTTCGAAGGGTATCCGGCTACGTCACGCAAGACGATGCGCTCTTCCCGCTGCTGACGGTCGAGGAGTCGCTGGCATACAGCGCCAGGCTGAGGCTCAACGCGACGGCTGGCGAGGCCGCTGCCCGCGTGAGGGAGCTGATCAAAGAGCTGGGACTGGATCATGTGGCCGGTTCTAGAATCGGCGGCCACGGAGCTGGCGGCATTTCCGGCGGTGAGCGCCGCCGGGTTTCCATCGGGGTCGACTTGGTGCATGATCCGGCGGTGCTGTTGCTGGACGAGCCGACGTCCGGGCTGGACTCGGCCTCCGCCCTCCACATTGTAAAGCTGCTCAAGTCCATGGCGTCAGTCCAGGGAAAGACCATTGTCCTCACCATCCATCAGCCGGGCTTTCGGATCCTCGAGTTGTTCGACCAGGTCTTGCTCATCGCCGGCGGAACCGTTCGCCACCAGGGGCCGATCGCGCTATTGGAGAGCCGGCTGAGGGAGGCTGGCCATCGCATTCCTCCTCATGTCAATGTGCTGGAGTTCGCCATGGATGCCATGGCTAGCCTGGACTCAGGGCCCACTACTCCCCAAGAAGAGGTCATCAGAGCTCCCAACTGCAGCACCAAAGAAGATAAAATCTCCTACGCCAATTCGCGGTGTGGCGAGGTTTTCATTCTAACCAGCCGGTTCTTCAAGAACGCTTCGAGGACCCGGGAGCTGTTCACCGCGAAGGTGATCCAATCCCTCGCAGCTGGGTTCGGCCTCGGAACAATCTTCATAAACGTAAGCAACCTCCAAGCCAGGGTGGGTTTCTTCGCGTTCAGCCTCACCTTTCTTCTGTCGTCCACGAACGAAGGCTTGCCCATCTTCTTGCGGGAGAGAAGGATTCTGCAGAGGGAGACCTCGAGAGGGGCCTACAGGATCTCCTCCTATGTCATAGCCAATGCGCTTGTCTTCCTGCCTTTTCTTCTAGTAGCCGCACTCTTATACGCCACTCCAGTGTATTGGTTGGTGGGACTGAGAAGGGAGATGGATAAGTTTCTCTACTTCTCTTTGGTGATATGGCTGGTGATGCTGATGGCCAACTCTTTTGTCGCGTGCTTCAGCGCCCTGGTTCCAACCTTCATCATGGGCAACTCCGTCATCTCGGGGCTGATGGGTTCCTTCTTCCTCTTCTCAGGCTATTTCATAGCCAAAGACAACATACCCAGGTACTGGATCTTCATGCACTACCTCAGCTTCTTTAAGTATCCGTTCGAGGCTTTCGTGTTGAACGAGTATGGTGGAGTAAGGGGAAGAAGGGAATGCTTGGAGTGGGAGGGAAAGATGTGCGCTCTCGACGGAGGGATGTTCTTGAGAGAGCAGGGCGTGGTGGAGTCTCAAAGATGGAGCCATGTGGGAGTGATGCTTGCTTTCATATGCGGGTACAGAATCCTTTGTTATCTCATCTTGCGCCTTAGATGCTACGATGTGAGAAGATAGGGAGAGAGAGAGAGAGAGAGAGAGAGAGAGAGAGGACTTTGCTGTCCCATCTTTGTTCTCTATGGCAGAAGAGTTTGCTAATTGTCTCTTCAGTGTTTAATATGTTCCATTACGTTTCCTGAGACGACAATGGATTTCTGAAATGCTGCACGCTGATTCCTCGACGTGCCACGCACACTCATGTCGGCCCAGCGAATCATCTCGGAGTGTGTAAACAACTTAATATACTTTGGTGTCTATGTACTTTTTTTCCCACTAACAAGGCAGAAGAGTCGTTGTTCGTATACTTCACGAGTTATTGCCTTTACGAAGACGAAGGTCGATTCCAGTTGCATATGGTCATTAATTATCCACATATGTATATATATATATATATATAATACTTTGCGATTTTCACAAAATTCAAGGTGCTCAATTGCCTTCCCAAATGAATGCTCTGTCTATCCAACTCAAGACCGGCGGAATTGATGCCGGAATGGTGTTTTTACGAACTGTGGGCCCACCACCATGATTGGGCTTGGGCCATCTAATACAGACTGTGGCCCATGTAATCTATGGGCCTGGAACAGCTCGAGTCCACTCCAACCTGGATGGTGTTTACTGCAGACTTCCTCGTGGTCATTGACGACAATGAATAATTGAATACAGCCTTGTGGCGTGGAAAAGGGATGGTAGAGAGTCCATCTGCCCACCGCACCAAGTCTACCCATTTTGGTGTTTTTGCGACTCTTTCCAAGTCAAACCCCATCTTTCGCCGAAGAGGAGCACAACAGCAGTCGGTTGGCACGCAGCAATCGCATCGCTCCATCGTAGTACACCGGTTGAGGTCTGGTCCTCTGCACCGATTCAGGAAGGTCGATGGTCGCCCTGCTACCAACTGATGAGTGCGTGGTTAGCGCACCAGAGAAGAGAGAAATTGGTTTGGATTTTCCACGGAGGATCCGCAAGACCATTCCCAGGAGTGGCGCCCACCTTCCTTTCTTCCGTGACTGCAACCTTAATGTCCATGCCATGCATGCATCGAGATAGCAGGAGTCAGTCCAGCCATGGAGGAAGGAAGAGTTACCAAGCTTAGCCCTGTCCCTTTCTAACTTGCTGCGCCAATATTTCACGCCTCCTCTCGCTCACATCGAGAGCTTTCTCTTCTGGACTCTGCCATCTGATGCCCACAGTTGCGAGCCAATCCTAGTGCCACAACCTTGCACCCCCTAGATAAGAAGGAAGGAACTCCTCTTTCCGAGGATTGCTAGGACGTACCGCTGATAGGTTCCGCTGCGCGGAGAAGATGAACTCCATGACACGAAGAAAACAGAGAAAGAGACCAAAGCAGAGATGCCTAGCTATGAAGTGGGAGCCGAATCCATATGCCCACAAACACAAACAGTCACCGTCTTCCATCGTCGTCGTCATCATCTCGGCTTCCTGCCTCAGTCGTAGAACCCCCTGCCTCGATCGGCATGTGGCGCACGTGCCAGACCAGAAAACTTGACGTGCCCCCATGCAAACCCACATGCCGTCTCCACGTTTCGGAGCCTCAGAAAGCTCTTCCTCCCTACCACGTGATTACGTCACGCACATTGAAGCAACCGAGGAATTAGCTCTCTCTCTCTCTCTCCTCCTTCTGTACGTGATTTCTCTCTCTCTGTCTCTCTCTCTCTCTCTCTCTCTCTCCTCCTTCTGTACGTGATTTATACTCGCTCTGACTTCCATATATGGTGATTGCTGCTACAACTGATACAAATTGTTAGCGGAGAGCTGCGCTCTGGTATGCTGCATAAATTGAAGGCTCCTTGCGTCCGAACGGAGTTGTGCCATGCTGTGAGCATTAGATTCCCTGCTTTCTTGGAAGACGAGTACATTTGTTTGGTGTCAGTCTCGTCTGATGCCGCTGGCTATTACTTTTGGATGGAATTGGCTCATGTAATCAAATTTGTTTGCATCCCTCTTCTTCTGTATAATCATGTTGGCATTTTGTGGAACGAGTGTGAATCATAGGAGGGCAAGATATTGTGATATAACAAGCGTTATACAAAGAATCAGCAGCGAATGGATCGAAGATAAGAAGACAACACGGTCGAAAGCTGAACATGCATGGCAGGGATCATGTGCAAGTTAGGCCACTAATTTCTTCGAGGTACTGTGGCCACAGGAACCATTGGATTGGTAAGCATGCGGTGAGAGAAAAAGAGGGACTGCGATGGACTTAAAGAAGTCCACTAATCGGAAGCCCTGTACCAGCCAGCCACACACCTCACAGAGAAAGAGAGAGAGAGAGAGAGAGAGAGAGAGAGAGCCAAGAGATTCTGTTCCCCAAAAAACACAATAAATGAGAGGGAAAATATAAAATAATGAAAACGACCTGATAATATAACGAGAGATTCTGATAAATCTCTCCTCGAGAGTTGAAGTATAGAATTGTTATAGGAGGATCCTTCTTCTCTTTGGATCTACTCGAGCGTATTTATGAGCCTCTCGTCTTCTTCTTAATGCGCTTAAATCTGTCTATGGAAGGGGACGCATAAAGCTTTTAGCACTTAAATCTGTCTCTGGACGGGGAAACATAAAGCTTTTATAACTCAAGAAATCCAATGCTTTAACCATGTGATTAAGGAGCAGGTTCTTGAATTGGCTTTAACTGCATGCCTCGAGGTAGAAAAAGAAAGCAGTACGGCTTCAGATAGAAACAGTGGCTTGCTTGCTGCTCTGTGTGCTCGTCATGGCTGGCGAAGCATGGAAGTTGGGAGTCCCACGAGTTGGAATCTGGCTATTTAGTTCACTGCGTGGGAATTCATTGCCCCCATTTACTGCTTGGACATAGAAGAAATTAAGACTTCCATTCATTGCCGGCTTTGGATTCCTTTCGATGGCAGAGAATATTTAAGCCGAGGCTTCTCTCGACGTTGAAACTATTGGCGCTGCTTCATGACGCAAATCTCACCACCCGATGCAGCAGAATATGGTAAAGTGTGCTTGCAGCTTGCAGCTTTCAGTGGTCGATGGGATTGTTCACATGGTTTCCGTGCCCATCTCACTGCCACATCTTCTTCCTCATCCTCACCGGAAATACACCACGAATTTAAAAAATGAAAAGAAAAAGAAAAAGGGGGGTCTTATCTGAGTTCCTGACATTTAATCACGATGTATATATACTTTTGGATGACAAAACCTTACGCCTGCAACTGTTGTTTGCAAAACCTTTGAAAAGAAATATGCATGCATCTCCCCAACATGTTAAGATTTATATTCGAACGAGGACAAAACGGATCCTTTTACGTATCCAACGCTGCTTCCGTACATCATATCACTATAGATTCTTGATAGCAACAATATTAGCATCTGTAGTCCCTCCTGTCTACCTTCTCATTCCCGTTCGACTTTGGCAGCCCGTTCACGGCATACTTTATATATAGCCTATACTTACGCTCTTATCGGCTGTTAATGCCCAAAGATGAAGCTGTGAGTTCAACACGTTTATGTGCTCTGCTAACATATCAAAACAAATCCCGCTAACCCTAGTAAACCAAACACGTTGATGCTTTGCCTGCGATGAGTGTTGAACTTGATGGGAGGAAGGGATACCGTTATCACACAAAGGAAAAGTAAAATAAGATATTCTATATTTCACTCAAAATTTTTACAATTTTAAAACTCTATATTTTTCATGACCCTAACACATGGGGTTTATATAGTCTCCAAAAATACATTACATTAATTATATTCAAAATAAATTATTCTCTTAAAAAAAAACTCTTTTAAAAATCAATAACTAAAGTTTGACTTATCATTTCATAGACATTTAATCTATTTTTTTCTCCTCTTGATGCAATGAACCTTTCTTTTGATAAAATTAATCTCTTTATGACACTTGAACAAGTTTAATTCCAATATTCTCCCATTATTAAACTTATTCCATCTAACATGTCAAGTTTCTTTCGAAGTTGTTGAAATATTTCAAATTTAAGTGGTTTTATAAGTATATCGACCACTTGTTCACTTGTCTTGACATGATGTAGCTCTACTTATTTATTTTTTATATAATCTCTTATAAAATAAAGTCTTGTGTCGACATGCTTCAATCTTTCATGGTAGACTGGATTCTTGTCTAAGGTAATAGCTGATTTGTTATTAATATAAATCTTGGGTGACTTCTCCTGTGGCGTATGAAGTTCTTGGAGTAATCTTATTAGCCAGATTGCATGACAAACACAAGAAGATGCTACTATATATTCTACTTCACAACTTGATGAAGTAACAATCTGTTGCTTTTTTGAAGACCAAGTGAATATAGCTCCACCAAAATAAAATACAAATCCAATTGTACTTTTTCGATCATCGTAGCTTTCGACCCAATCACTGTCACTATATCCAATGAGCTCCAACCTTTTAGATGATGAATAGAACATTCCATACTCAATTGTTCCTTTAATATATCACAAAAAAAATTTAGCGATATTTAAATGAGATATCTTAGGAGCTTCCATACATCTACTTATTAAACCAACTTCAAATAGTACATCAGGGGTCGAGTGCATGTCAAATATCTTAAACATCCAACTAGACTTTTATAATAAGTTGGATTAATGTATTTACTGTCACCTTCCTTAGTCAACTTGGTGTCACCTTCCTAATGTATTTATCTATGGGGTGATAATCTTTCATAAAAAAATTCTTTAGAACCTCTTTTGCATAATTTTCTTGTGAGAAAAAAATCTTCTATTATCTTATATAACTTTAATACCGAGGAAATAAGTCATTAGGCCTAAGTCGGTCATATCAAATACCTTCTTCATAAAGTGCTTAAAATCTTTAATCATAGAACTATGATTGCTTGAAAAAATAAGCATACAAACAATATATCTCCATCAGAGTTATATTTCGTATAGAGAGCATGTTTATGTGAACATTTAGAAAAACTATTTTTTAAAAAATAAGCATTTATTCGAGAATTTCATGCTCGTGGGGTTTGTTTAAACTCATAAAGAGCTCACTTTAACTTGTATACTCTGTCTTCTTGTTCATGAATAATAAAACCAAGGGGTTGTTGAATATATACCTTTTTTTCAATAACTCTAATAAGAAATACTAATTTGACATCCATTTATAAAATTTTTCATTTCATTTGAGCTACTAGGGAGATAAGTAATCTTACTATCTCTAGTCGAGCAATTGGTGCAAATACTTCTTCATAGTCAATCTTATATTGTTGTTTGTATCCCTTTACAACTAATCAGGCTTTGTATTTCTCCACCTCTACGTTTACATTTTTTTTTTGAAGTTCCACTTAACATCGATCGCTTGATGGTCTTCTAGAAGTGTAGTAAGCTCCCATGTATTATTTTTGTTAATGACATGAATCTCTTCATTCATAGCTTATCACCATTTTTCTTCTCTACAAGCTTCTTCGAAGATTAATAGATCGTATCCTATAAGAAGACAAAATAAAGAAAGTTTAATATTGTCAATATCAATCCTTCAAGTCACATCATATAACTCTTGAATCGGTCTTGTCCTTCTTATAATCGGACTTCTTAAATCATGTGACCTAGTTGATCTAGGTGATGATTCTGGTAAAACCATTTCGGTGCTTGCTTGTATTATATAATCCTTTTTTGAAGCTATAGCTTTCTTATGTTGCTAATTGCTTTTCTAATTTCAAATCTGTTACTCATTAGACTCAACATCTTTTGACATCACAACTTTATATGTGATAGGATTGTAGAGTTTATAGCCACTGGAATTCTCTATATAACCTAGCAAAATGCATTTCTGACTTTTATCCTTTAATTTTGTTCTCTTTTCTTCTGGTATCTTGGCTAATATAACACTTCCAAAAATTCTCAAATGATCAATTTTTTATTTATGTAAACTCCATATTTCTTCTGGTATAATAATACCAATTCGCTTTGTCAGAAACTTATTAAGCAAATAAACTACACAAGTAACAGTATCTCCCCAAAATTCTTTAGGAATTTTTTTTTCTTTAACATGCATCGGACCATATTAAGGATAGTCCTATTTTTTCTTTCTAAGACACCATTTTGTTGAGGTGTGTATGACATAGTGAATTGATATAGAATTTCATTATTTCTACAAAACTTTCAAATTTATTTGATATATATTCACCACCCCTATATGTTCTTAAATATTTAATCTTACAATCACTTTATCTTTCAACCAAATCATTAAATTCTTTGAATTTACTTAAAATTTCTTTCTTTTCTTTTAATATGTAAATCTAAATTTTACTACTATAATTATTAGTAAAGGTAAGAAAATACCTGCTTCCTCCAAGTGATGTTAGGATCAAGAGTCAGCACTAAGAAGGGGGGTGAATTAGTGCAGCGGTAAAATAACGTCTTTTAAAGCATTTTGTTTCGATTAAAACCGATTCCAACGAAAACCTTTTCGTAAAGATCTTAACCTTAAAACGTTTGCAAGAATGTAATGAGCAAATAAGAAGGTTTGCAATAAGGTAAATTGCACAAATGAAATACAAACCAGAGAACATGCCAATTTATAGTGGTTCGGTCGTCGTGACCTATATCCACTCTGCCGATTCCTCTTCCGTCGAGGCCACCGGCATCCACTATCGGTCTTCCTTCAATAGGTAAAGACCAACCACCTTTTACACCCATCTTCTTCTTTTATCGGGTTTAGAAGATAACCCTTACAAGCACACATACTCCTCTCTAAACAGAAATCTAAGTTTAAGCTAGAGGAGGGGATCACTTATGATTGCAACAATGTTTTCTCACTTTTAATCTCTCTATGCTTGTGTAAGTTAACCAGGGATGAGAGGGATATTTATAGGCCTCAAGTTGATTCAAACTTGGAGCCTAAAAATATCTCATCCCGGGTTTCCTGGGTATGGGCGGTACCACCACTTGCGTTGGGCGGTACCACCGCTTGGGAGGTTGTGCTAGGTAGTACCATTGCCCAGACTTGCGGTACCACCACCTGTAGCCTCTCGGAGGCTGTGTCTGGGCGGTACCACTGCCCAGACCGGTGGTACCACCGCCTGACATAGTCTCGAAGACTGTGCCATGATGGTGTTACCTCTTGGGTCACTGTTTGGGCCTCTCATTGGGTCCAACACAATCCTTACATAGGCCCAGTTAGCCCCTAATTAGGTTGGCTCAAATCCAAACCCAATTACGTACTAACTACGATTTCTAAGATATATTCTAAGCTAAACAAGTCCATAAGTCTAGTTTCTTCCGGCGAGCTTCCGACGATCTTCCGGTGAATTTCCGACGATCTCTCAACAATGTTCCAATAGACTCCCAGCAAGCTCCTGGACTTCACAACGATCTTTATAGCGAGTTTCGATGAGCTTCTCTAGCAAGCTCCAAGACTTCTCGGCTAGTTCCGACAGAACTTCCGACGAACGTCCGGACTTCCGACGAACTCTCGAACTCCCAACGAAATCGCGTCCTTGACTTCAGGATTTCATTTTGCTTTATGCCTTGCTATCGTAGTTAATCCTACACATGTAAAAATACACTTCGATCTAGACAATTAATACTAAGCATTAATTATGTTGTCCGGCATGTCATTGGTCCCTAGACGCTTCGTCCGATTCTTCGGCGCATCGTCCTCTCTTACGGCCTATTGCCCAATCGGTCAGTTGACTCCGCAACTCCGATATCCTTGGTGCAATATCCGCTCTTCTTGGCCCGAAGCCTTCTGTCAATACGTTGACCGATCCTTCGGCCCGACGTCCAATCTTCTGACATGTTTTCCTCCGGCCCAACATGATTCTTTCTGCTTTAATTGTCTCATCCCAATCGAAGCATCCTGCGTCACTCAAAACGCAGATTAAAACATAAACACTTATCAATTAGTTTCATCATTAAAATACGAGATTCAACAATCTCCCCCTTTTTGATGATGACAACCAATTGATAACGAAGTTAACCTTGACTCTCGGTGTTTAAACAAACTCCCCCTATCAATATGCCATATTGATAGAAACTCTTGGATTCAAAAATCCAAGCAACATATCATGATAAAATCATGCATAACATCAACATACTTCACCTTTGTCATCAACAAAAATGAGAAGTACAATTCTCATGTGTTTGGATATAAGAGTTCAAATCGTTACATAATAAATATAATTTTCAGTTTTATCATTATGCAAGCTAGCAAAAATTTTAGATGTTCAAGAAAGCAACTCTTGCTTCTTGAAATATACAAGTTTGTAAATTTTGCTAGGTGTGCAAGTTTAGCATGTTTTGATTCTTGAGATAGGCAAGATAGTAATTTTTGGTGATGTTCAAGATAGCAAGTTCTACATTATATTAGAACATGTAGGCTAGCAATTTTATGATGTTCAAGATAGCCTTTTTTGCCTCTTCTTGAAATATGTAACTTAACACACATTGCTTCTCTTGAGATTTGCAAGAGAGCACTTTTGCTTCTTCTTGAAGTATGCAAGCTAGCTAGCAAAATTTACTCCCCCTATGTCATTATCAAATAGAAGGAAATAACAATACAATAGCGTAATTCATTTCCCTTTACTATAATCTTTAATCATGACAAGGGTAAAGTATCAATCTTATTTGTGCATCATTATATTTTCAAATTAAAACATGCACAATTTTAAAACCTTACATTTGTATCCTTTATGCATGATACAAATAAATCAATTATTATGGGCTTATCATACATGATATTAAAGCATTCATGATACATCATTATATGTAATACATCACTATAATAAAAAGCATAAGTATTGTATGCATAATACCAAATCATCATGTATATTTTCAAAATATAAAATCATCATTACATGCATGATTCCAAATCATCATTCATAATTATATCAATATTAGCAATAAATCATATTATTTCAAATCATAATGGTATTAATTTGTCAAATTGCATCATATCATGATCATAACTTCTCATTTATATGCATTAAAATAATATCAAGAGTATTTCATGCATAATTTTATATCATCACAAGAAAAATATCAAGAGAATTTTGATGATGAGATACACAAATAATGAAGACAAATTGTGAAAATCAAGAGACATGTTGTGATTCTTTTTTAATAACTCAAATAACAAAGAGAAAGAATCATAGTAAACAATCTTGATTTATAAAAAGAATTTTCAAGTTATAATTCCAAGAAATCAAGAGAGACCATGATTCATTTTAATAAATCTCCTTTATTTTTATAAATGTCAAAAAGAAATATAGGAGATCAAATGTTATAATATCTTGATTCTTGTATAAAAAATCTTAAGTTATAAATTTCGAAAAATCAAGATAAGTCTCATTCAAATTCAAATTGTCAAATCAAAATCATTTTCAAGAGACTCATAAAAGTGATATAAATAGATTCATTAATCTCCTTTTTGGAAAACTCGATAAAAAAATCTTTCAAGGAGAAACCTATTCTCTTTTTAGTTGTTTCAATTCATGTGATTTATTTCATTTTTGTCAAGTAAATACATGCATCAACATTTAAAACTGAAAAAAAACTTTCATTACGGCAAAGATCGATAATTCATAAATCACAAAAATCTTTATGCATAATTTCGAAAAATAAATTTATTAGGCATGATATCATCAAACATGATTTCATAAGGCATTTTTAATCAAAATCATTTTATTTATCTTAAAATATATATTTTTCATGATTATTTTTAAAATCATTAGAAAGGTAAGCATGATCCAATTTTATTTTTGTATTTTCATTAAACATGCAATTCAAAGAAAATATTTAATTTTCTTAAACTAAATTAAAAATAAGTCATGAGAAGCATTATGTAATTTCAAAATAAACTAAAGGTATTTTAATTACCTCATCGTCGAAAGCCATTAAGGCATAGTTTGCCACCTCGCCTTTGTTGATTTTCTCCACATCTTCGGAGGAGCTCGATTCATCCTAAAGTTCTTTCCTCTTCTTGCGTTCAAAGCAAGTAGTTACGTTCTTTTTGTTCTTTTTAAGTTCATTTTTAATTTTTGATTCTTGTTTTAAAATTTTCATTGAAAGTTCAAGTTCACCATCACTTGAGCTTATGCTCGAGTGGTTTTCAATTGTTCTCAGTCTGAAATCCTTCCTGTTCTTTGGAAGGTGGTTCTCAAGTACTTCACGTGCATTGCATATCATTTTATAGGTCATTAGAGACCCGATAAGTTCTTCGATCAAAAAAATATTTAAATTTTTTTATTCTTGAATAGTCGTTATTTTCGAATCCCAATTTTTAGAAAGCGATCATAAAATTTTATTAACGAGTTCAAAATTCAAAAAACATTTACCAAGAGCTTTTAAACCATTGACAACATCCGTAAAACGAGTGTTCATGTTAACAATGGTTTCGCTAGGCTTCATTCAAAAAAGTTCAAAATCATGTAATAAAAGATTGACTCTAGACTCTTTAACTCTATTCATGCCGTCGTGTGTGATTTCAAGAATATGCCAAATATCGAAGGCCGTTTCGTACAAAGAAACCCGATTGAATTCGTTTTTGTCTAAGGCGCAAAATAAGACATTCATAGCCTTTGCATTTAAATAAAAAGTCTTATTCTTCAAATCATTCCAATGGTTCATTGGAAGAGAAGACCTTTGAAAACCGGATTCGACTATATGCCATAAATCAAGATTCAATGAAAGCAAGAAAACTCTCATTCGAGTTTTCTAATAAGTGTAGTCCGTCCCATTGAAAAAGGGAGGACGAATGAGAGAGTGACCCTCTTGAAAGCCGAAAAGAGCCATTTCTCTTGGGTGTTAAATCATCTAAGAAATCACGAGGCTCTGATACCAATTGTTAAGATCAAAAGCGATACTAAGAGGGGGGTGAATTAGTGCAGTGGTAAAAATTACGTCGATTTCGTGAATCTTTGTACGTTGAAAACCGAACTTAGAAGATAACTTAAAATCTCATTCTCGTTCGTATATAAAGTGAAAGCAGTAGGCAAGTAAAGATTCAATTTGCAATAAGGTAAATAGCAAGAAATAAATACAAACCAGATTTTAGAGTGGTTTGGTCGTCGTGACCTACATCCACTTCGTCGATTTCTCTTTCGTCGAGGCCACCAGCATCCACTATCGGTCTTCCTTCAATAGGCGAAGACCAACCACTTTTTACAACTCGATTCTCCTTTTATCGGGTTTAGGAGATAACCCTTACACCTCCACTCACTCCTCTCTCAAGCTATTCTAACACTTAGAACTTTGAGAGGAGCTCACACAAGATTGTAGCAGCGTTTTTTTCTTTTTTTACTCTCAATACTTGTGTGTTTTAACCAGGGATGAGAGGGGTATTTATAGGCTTCAAGTTGATTAAAACTTGGAGCCTTAAAACATCTCATCCCGGGTTTCCCGGGCACGAGCGGTACCACCGCCTACACTGGGCGGTACCACCGCCAGTGTCAGTCTAACACTGACACTGGGTGGTACCATCGCCCAGTCTAGCAGTACCAACGTCTGATAGAGCTTGGAGATAGAGCTCTAGCGGTACCACTGCTTGACAGGGGTGGTACCACCGTTGGCAGCATTTGTTGCCGGCGGTACCACTGCCCAGTCTGGGCGCTACCACTGCCCAGACCACCTGGGAGACCGAGTCTCCCAAGCGGTGCCACCGCCGGCCAGGCTTTCAACATTCTGGTTAGGCCTTGAATTCGGCCCAAACCAACCCAACATTGGGCCTAATTGGCCCCTAACATAGTTGATGGGATTGCCTCTCAATCTCAACTCCAATTATGTGCTAACTATGATTCCTAAGACATATTCTAAGCATTTTAGTTTTGGTATGTCAATTGCTTCTTTCGACGAGCTTCCGGCGAACTTCGGACGAACTCCCGGCAATGTTCCGGTGAACTCCCGGCAAGCTCCTGGACTTCATGACGATCTTCTTGGCGAGTTCTGATAAGCTTCTTTGGTAAGCTCTTGGACTTCTCGGTAGAGCCTCCGACGAACTCTCAAACTCCTAACGAAATCGCGTCCTTGACTCCGGGACTTTATTTTGCTTTATGTCTTGCTATCGTAGTTAATTCTGCACATATAAAAGTACACTTCGATCTAGACAATTAATACTAAGCATTAATCATGTTGTCCGACATGTCATTAGTCCCTCGATGCTTCTTTCGATTCTTCGACCCATCATCATCTCTTGTGGCCTATTGCTCAATCGGTCAGTTGACTCCGCAACTCCGATATCCTTGGCGCAATATCCACTCTTCTTGGCCCGATGCCCGAAGCCTTATGTCGATACGTCGACCGATTCTTTGGCTCGACGTCCAATCTTCTGACATATTTTCCTCTGGCACAACATGATTTTTCCTACTTTAATTGTCTCATCCTAATCGAAGCATCCTGCGTTAGTCAAAACGTAAATCAATTCATAAACACTTATCAATTGGTTTCATCATCAAAATCTGAGATTCAACAATCTCCCCATTTTTGATGATGACAACCAATTGACGACGGAGTTAACCTTAACTCCCGGAGTTTAAACAAACTCCCCCCTATCAATATGGCATATTGATAGAAACTCTTGGATTAAAAAATCCAAGGAACATATTATCATAAACTTATACATAACATCATACTTCTCCCCCTTTGTCATCAACAAAAATGAGAAGTATAACTTTTAAGTGTTTGGATATATAAGTTCAACACATTGCATAATTAAACATAATTTCCAATTTGATTATTATGCAAGATAGCAATAATTAAATATGTGCAAGTTTAGTATGTTTGTTGTTCTTGAGATAGTAACTTTTTGCTTCTCTTTAGATTATAAGCTAGCAATTTTTACGATATTCAAGAAAGCATCTCTTGCTTCTTGAAATATGCAAGTTTGTAAATTTTGCTAGGTGTGCAAGTTTAGCATATTTTGCTTCTTGAGATAGGCAAGATAGTAATTTTGCTTCTTCTTGAAATTGGAAGCTAGCAAGTCTAGGTAATGTTCAAGATAGCAGGTTCTACATCATGCAAACTAGCAAATTTTTATATCATTTTTTTTTAAAAAGTAAGCTAGCAATATTTCGAAATCAAATATAAGCTAGCTTTCTTGTTGAAGTGTACAAGCTAGCGATTCTTGCTTCCTTTTGCAATGTGCAAGTTGTAAGTTTTTGCATTTTCTTGACTTATACATGCTAGCTATCTCCCCCTTTGTCATTGTCAAAAAGAAGGGAAGAATACAATTTGTATCTCTTTTTCCCTTTACAATAATTTTCAAGGCATGACAATGATAGATAAGCATTTTAGAGTATCATTTCAAATCATGAGTATTTCATACATAATTTCATATCATTATCAAGAAAAAATTAATTGGGTGATGAGATAAACATTTCATGAAAACAAGGAATTTTACATAATAAAATTCAAGTCATAAATTATCAAGATATCAAATAGCATATCATGGTTAATTTGACTACATCATTTTTAGTGAATACCAAGAAGAATCATAGTATGAAAAATCTTGATTCATAGAAAA